>PVJC01025753.1:0-24522 GCA_004026665.1 Murina feae | reverse complement strand
AAAGGGGGAGGGTGGGCAGGGGTAAAGATAAAGGAAAGAAGGAATGTGGGAAGGGAAGGAGGGTAGTAGAAAAATGGGAAGAATGATGATGGAACAGAAGTAGGAAATAAGGAGGAAAGAAAAGTTTATAAATGATGAGTCAGTAGGAAAAGTGTTACATAAAGGAGAAAAATTGTGTGAGAGGAAGAAGCCAACAAGGAAGTCAATTACAATTGTGTGTGAAGGGGATAAGACTAAAAAAAAAGTTAATAGGGGTGACCAGGCTGGCAGGGGAGGGCAGTTAGGGGATCAGGCAGGCAGGCAGATAGAGTGGTTAGAGCAGGCAGGCAAGTTAGCAGTTAAGAACCAGAGGTCCTGGATTGTGTGAGTCCCCAAGAACTCCATATTGGAGAGGGTGCAGGTTGGGCTGAGGGACCACCCCCTACCTCTCGTGCATGAATTTCATACACCGGGCCCCTAGTACAGTCATAGTAAGGGATTTTAATACCCCATTGGCATCAATAGATAGATCTTCCATACAAAAAAAAAAAAAAAATCAACAAGGAAATGGTGGTTTTAAATGACACACTAGATCACATGGATTTAATTAACATCTTCAGAGCATTTCACCCCAAAGCAGCAAATATTTTATGGCCTAATACATGGGCAATTTTAGTAGATTTTCAACTTCAAAATGTTCCACATTGAACAATGCATTCTGCAGTTGATGGATAAAGTATTCTATGTATGTCAAGTATCAAGCCTGGTAAATGTGTTCTGCATCCCTCTCATATTTTTACTTTTATTCTATCAGCTTAGAGATTTGTGTTAAAATATGAATCTAAATTTTAATTTTTCCTCTTAGTTCTGTTTATTTTAGCTTTATAAATCGAGTGTATATCTTTTGGTGAAGACAAATTTCATATCATTATATCTTTTTAATAGTAAATATTTTATTTTTATTAAATATCCTCCTTTACCTTTAGTTATGTTACTTTCCTTAAAAATACTACGGTGCACATATCTATCTGAGTAAATCTGCATTTTTCTTTTTTGTGTGTTTATACAATGTATCTTTTTACAGCTTTTTTATTTTTTGTATCTTTATATTTAAGATACTCTTCTTGTGAGAAGCATATATTTCTATTTTTTCAAATTCTGACAGTCTAGCAAACCCACTTTAACTTAAATAACCTTTTTAAAAACCTTATCTTCAAATATAGTTGCATTCTAAGGTGTTGGGAGCTAGGACTTCAACATATAAATTTTGAAAAAAAAAACAAAACGATAACCAATTCAGCACACAACAGCATATATTTGCTATTTTCATTGTTCTTCTTCCATTACGATTCTTTACACTTCTACCTGGAATTATTTTTCTTCTGTTTAAAGCAGAGGTTCCCAACCTGTGGATAGTGACCCATTTGGGGGTCGAATGATCCTTTCACAGGAGTTGCCTAAGACCATCGGAAAACACATATATAATTGCATTATGATTCACAACAGTAACAAAATTACAGTTATGAAGTAGCAATGAAAATAATTTTATGGTTGGGGGTCACCACAACATGAGGAACTGTATTAAAGGGTCACGGTATTAGGAAGGTTGAGAACCACTGGCTTGAAGGATTTTTTTATTATTGTTTGAATGTGAATCTCCTGCTATTGCATGAGCTTAATTTTTATCAAATGCAAACATTTTAATTTTGCCTTCATTTTTTCATAGACTTTTGTATTTATTTTTATAACAATTTTAGGTTTACAGCATCATATCCAAATTCTATAGTTCACATTATGGTTCACACTTGGTGCTGTATATTCTATGGGTTTGACAAATATATAATGACCTGTAGTCACCATGACTTAAAAACCGCTGTGCTCCATTGATTCATCCCTCCTTCCCCTCAATCCCTGGGCACCACTGATCCTTTCATAGTTTCCATAGTTTTCCTTTTCCAAGATATCATAGAGTGTAATCAAAAGGGGTGAAGTCTTTTTAGACAGGCTTATTTAAAAATTAGTAATATGTATTTAAGTTTCTTCTATGTCTTTTCATAGCTCATTTATTTTTATTATTGCTAAACAATATTTAATCATCTGGTTCTACCACTATTTTTTTTATCCATTTACCTCTTGAAACACGTATTGGTTGTTTCCTAGTATTGGCAATTATGAATAAGGTTGCTATAATAAACCATGTGCAGGTTTTAGTGTGGACATAGTCTTCAACTCTGTTGGGTAAATTCTAAGAAGCATGATTGCTGGATCATGTAATAAGAGTGTGTTTAGTTTTGTAGGGAACTGCCAAACTGTCTACCAGAGTACGTGTACCATTTTCCATGCCCATGAGCAAAGAATAAGAATTTCACTTGCCGTAATTCTTGTTAAAATTTGGTGTTAGTGCTTAAGATTTTAGCCATTTTAATAAGTGTTTAGTAGTATCACATTGTTGTCTTGATATTCAACTCTCTAATGACATATGATGTTGAATTTTTTATGTTTATTTGCTATCTGTATGTCTTCTTCAGTGAGGTTTCTGTTCAAGTTTTTGTTCATTTTTAAAAATTGGGTTGTTCATTTTCTTATTACTTTTAAGAATTCTATCTATATTTTGAATAAAAGTCCTTCATCAGGTGTCTTATGCAAATATTTTCTCTAATTATGAGACCTGTCTATAATTCTTTTAGAAGTGTCTTTTACAAAATATGAGTTTTAAATTTTAAACGATTCCAGGTGATGAATTATATTTTTCATGGATTATGCCTTTGGTTTTAGATATATCTGAAAAGTCATCACCATACCCCAAATCACATAGATTTTCTCCTACATTACTTTGTAGGAGATTTATAGCTTTACATTTTACATTTAGGTCTATGATCAACTTTTACATTTTTGTAAAGGGTATAAAGTTTGTGTCTAGATTCATTATTTGCACATGAATGTCCAGTTTTCCCAATACCATTGTTGAAATGCTATGTTTTCTCTGAGATATATATATATATATATATATATATATATATATATATATATATATATATATATATTTCATTTTAAAATATATTTTTATTGTTGTTCTCTGTTATATTGACTTTGTTCCTTGATGAAAGAGCAGTTAATTGTATTTATGTAGGTCTGTTTCTGGGCCTTTATTGTGTTCTGTTGATCTGTTTTTCTATTCTTTCATCAGAAGCGGACTGTCTTCATTACTATGGTTTTATAGTAAATGTTAAAGCATGGTAATGTCAGTTCTTTGACTTTGTTTTTCTTCAATATTGTTTTGTTATTCTGAGTCTTCAGATTCTCTACATAGACTTCAGAATCAGTTTGTCAATAACCACAAAATAAGTTGGTATTTTGTTTGGGATTGCCTGGAATCTATAAATTGGGAAAAAGTAACATCTTGAATAAATTAAGTTTTTCTATTTGTCATGAACTGAAATTTTTTTATATCCCCAAAACTCATATGTTAAAACCCTATAGGCTAATGTGATAGAGTTAGGAGGTGGGTTCTTTGAGAGGTAATTGGAATTAAATTAGTACATGAGAGTGGAGCCCTCATTAAAGGAAGGAATACCCTTATTAGAGCCACTAAACTACTAACATCCCCTTATTATGTACTCCAACATGTGAGAATACAATGAGAAGTTGGTAGTCTGAAACTCTGGAGGGAGCAGAATTCAATGATGCTGGCATGCTGATCTCAAATGTCTTGCTTCCAGCACTGAGAAATAATTTGTTATTGTTTATAAACCAGCCTAGTGTATAATACTTTGATATAGCAGCCTGAAGTGACAAAGACAGAATTTGGTACTGAGAAATGGAGATGCTTTATAACAATACTTAAAAATGAGGAAGTGGCTTTGGACCTGAGTAATGCATAGAGCTGGAAGAGTTTTGAGGTGCATATTAGAAAAAGCTTTCTTTGCCATGAATAGACTTTTAAAGGGGATTTCCCTGAGGACTGTAGATAATCCTCAATCTTGAATACCTAAATGGTCATAAACATGAAGTTGGTAGAAATATGTGGTGAAGTCCATTCTAATGAGGTCAGAGATGGAAATGAGGAACGAACGTGTTATTAGAAACTGAAGGAAAGGCAAATCTTGTAATAAAGTGGGAGAGAATTGGGCTGGATTGTGTTTGTGTTGCAGTGTTTTGTGGAACGTAGAACTTGTAAGAAATGAAATTGGATATTTAACTGAAGAGATTTATAAGAAAAGTGTTAAAGGTTTGGCTTGTCCTCACCTGACTACTGTAGTAAAATGCAAGGAGAGAGAAATGACTTGAAGATGCAACTGTTGAGCAAAAAGAAACCAGAATTTAATGATTTTGAAATTTTCAGCATGTCTATGTTACCAAAACAATGAGAAAGCATGTTTGGAAGAAGACATCAAGGATGTGGCTGAGTGACAATTTGATTAGAGTTGTAAGGACGTGAACCATGTTCTTAATCAACCATCTTAAAAAAGCCAGAAATAGAGATGAAATTATACTATTGGAGACACTTCCAGCTGAAAATAAATAACAGAAAGGAAATGGAACAAAGTGAAGGAAGACTGCCAGACGTCTTACACTTAAAGGACAGGTCCATAAAACTGTTCTTCTGTCAGCATGTAATATTCTGCAAAACAAGGAAGAAATATCCAGAAGTAATTTAGAGATCACTAGGGTTGCCTGCTGCTACTTCAATTACGAAGTACGGTTATGTTACCAGAGGCTGCAGTTCTTCCGCAATGTTGCAGGAAAAGAATTTCAGGGCCGCTCACAGAGTTTAGTGATAGTGGCAAGATTTATTAGAGTAACAAATGACAAGTAACAGTACACTCTTGGTAATGCAGAGAGAGCAGACAGGCTATAGGTTGGTGGCTGCGTTGACTCAGGAAAGGAAGTTACAGAGGCAAAAGGAGAGTCCTCTGCCCTGTTTGCTACTTCCTTGCATGCAAGTTTCATGAGAACCCTTAGAGTTTAGGAGAAAAAAGGCAAAAAGTACTTACATGCCCGAGGGAAGGAAGGGCATGCACATGCTCCAAGGAAGGTGCACGCTGGGTTCTTTGTCTACCTGCCATATACTTCCTTGTGTTCAGGAGAGAGCAAGCTTTCTTTCAAACTGCCTGATCTCTCTCCTGGCTTTTCCAGAGCTTGTGCTTGTGTGCTCCCCTTATCCAATATATTTCCTGAATTTTCTGGAGGCGTGTGCCTTTCTCCAATCTGATCCTTTCCCCAGACTTTCCCAGGCAAATGTTCCCCTTCCCCCTCCACTTACGGTTGCCATTTTGTCTCTTACTGCACATGCCTCATAGTTCTACTTCCTTGTTTGGTTTCTACTGCACGTGTGCTTAGTAAAAAGAATCCCTCTGCACCATGTTGGCTTCTACTGTGCATGCACTCAGTGGGAGGCATTCTCCCTCTCCCTGTAAAGCTGGCAGACCAATGCTGGTTACCTGTTTATCACCTCAGGTGGCTATAAAGCTGTCTTTCCTGCCTAGTTGACTAGGCAGGATGTTGTCCGGAACAATACCAGTTAAACCCTGGGTGCCTGTGAAACTGCTGTTTCCTGACTTAATTGGGCTGTTTGTTCCCTTCTCTTTTATTAATAACCAACTAGCTGCATACTCTGACAGCTTCAATTACTAGCAGAGACATAGGGATGGGGCCATCCAGCAGAGACCTGGAAGTGTGACCCTCACTGCAATGGAAAACTGTGATGTGGGTGGGTGAGGACACAGCAGTGAGTTACAGCATGACCATTATCCCACCAATGTGTGTGGGGTGACTCTGCTATCCCATTATGTCTGGAGGGCAGAACATTGAGCAAAAGTTTATCCTCAAGCCTTAAGATCTCATTTGGGGGATCTATCCCCCTTTTCTCCTTTTTCATTTCTCTATTTTTGAAATGGGAATCCCTAACCTATCTCTATTCCACCATTGCATTTTGGAAACACATAACTTGTTTTTATTACATGGGAAGCATCTATACTAATAAAAGGGTAATATGCTAATTAGACCGAATAGACTGGACGTCTTCCAGACATCCTTCCTGACAAAGCCAGAGCCTGGGTGAAGCTGGCCCAAGTTCTGGGTCCCGGGTGCCTGTAGCTGGCCAGAGGAGGGAAGCCTGGGTCCTGGGTGCAGGGGCCCAGGCAGAGGTAGTTAGAGATGATCAGGCAGGCAGGCAAGTAGTTAAAGGAGATCAGGCAAGCAGGAGAGTGATTAGGAGCCAGCAGTCCCAGATTGCAAGAGGGTACAGCCTGCTCTGAGGGGACCCTCACTCCCCCCTGCCCCATGCATGAATTTCATGCATGGGGCCTCTAGTTGTAAAATAAGCCATGACAAATTTCTAAAGCATGTCAAATAGGTAAACAATTGTTGTAAATTAAGCAAATAGTCAAGGCTCTGGTGAATCCAATGAAACTAAAATGTGGTGTTTGGGTTCGAGTTTATTGTCTTATAAACCAGACATATTTGTGGACAAATATCATTAGCAGAAGCAAAGTTTATTGAGAGAATCCAGTCCTGGGAAAGTTGCAGCTTGGGTTTCAAAAGCAGGCCAGTGTCTAGAGCTTCTATTCCATGTAGCATCCAAGCTAATGAAATCCACCAGTCTATGTGTAGAGTCTCATATGGTCTCATAAATTCCACATGGTCATAAGCCACATGGACACGGGAGACCCAGGAACCCAGTGCACCAGAGAGAGAAGAGAGTGTGCTTCTTTCTCTAGGGGTAGATATATACTTTGCTAGTTCCTGATTGATAATTTCAAAGAATTCTGCCTTAGTAACATCCTTGGGATTGGTTGTGCTTCACTGTCTTGTGATTGGTTATCTGCAAGCTGCCTGTTTTAGCAACAGCCATACATTTTAAAGCTCATGTCTCCCAGGCATGCTCTTCTTTCCCTACCCAACTGGGTTGCCTTAGCAATTCTCCCTAGCTGGGTTCCCCAGTTCTACTTCTTCCCTCTATGGTCCCATCCCTGATTAACTAGCCCTCCTGTCTCTTCACGAAGATGGCCACTTGGTGTTTCCAGGTTTCCTGGCAAATCTCACCTTGGCCTGTGTATTCCTTCAGACATCACAGTGCATTTAAGCTGGACTTAATTCTGATGAAGGAATTTAAGCTAAAATTATTGACAGATACCTTCCACGATTGCCAAGGTTTTATAAAGTCACTTAAAGAAAATGCCAAATTGGTAATCACTTCTTTTCCCAACAAGCTCCAAGGAGACAAAGACTTCAGTGATTATTAACTGCTACCTGGAAATTTTGAAGGAATAGTCACCTTCACCTACAACAGACACCAAAGCCTCCAGGGTGAGAAGCTACTGACACGAGAGGTAGCAGTTTACCCAAGACATCGGCAAGGCCTGTATACCTACAGATTGATGTTTAACTCAGAAGTAAATTATTGTATTGTCTTTACCTGTCTGCTAATGATATTAGTCATAATAATAGTTACACCTCTTCTTTGGGTTTTCCCATATAGTCCAACTGTTTATGATTATTGAACATGTATGACTATTAATACTCTTTTCATGGCTTATATAAATGTTATACTAGGTGCAAAATACAGAAAAATAAGACAGCAAAACTGGGATCATGATAGTTCAGAAGATAGAAATGATCCAGTGTGCTGTTCATAGTGAAGGCCATAATACTTGACTGCTTTTCATTTACCTGCTCCTCTGCTTCTGGGAAAAATTTGGTCTTAACTCACATTCCATGAATATAGTATTGTGCCAATTCCAATGGTCTACTATTTCAAAGAGACAACATCTATACCTCGACTTAACTAAGAATGGGTCTTCCTAGCGCTGTGAGAATACACTATCCAAACAAAGGTTGGACATCAATGTACCCTTCAGATTGATTTATGACTAAAAGGGGAATTGATGAAAAAGGAGTCCTATGGAAAGTAACCTCACAAGGTTACCTGGTCATAAATTTCTAACTGGGCAGGTCATAGTGAGTAGTCACAACTCAGGCATATAACATTTTCAGTAAAAGATTTATCTTTGCCTTAAGCAAGACCTATCCATCGTTTCTGTGCATCTAGGTTAACACACCTTTGAAATAAGCTAACCACCCTCCAAGGAGTATATAATCTTATTAACTATCCTGTTATTCAATTCCCAACTTATTTTCTACCATCTTCATGTAATTTTTTTAATGGTCCCTTTTTAATTTCAAATGCATTTAAAAAAAAACTGAAAGCTATCATTCTATGGAGTGATGGGGAAAATAAGACATTGTGGTGGGGCTAGCAATCTGAATCTGTGCCAGTAACCTAATGTACATTCTTGATAGCCTATAATTAAGTCACTCCCCCTTTCTCCATAATCTGGTCTTTCAAGACCTGTTTTCCTAATTATTCCCAATTTACAGAAGGGCAATAAGCAAAGAATGTAACAGCACAGCTCCAGAGAGGTCACTGACACCACCCAGACCAGGCATTTAGACACAGTCTAACTTCCCCCTTCTAACTGACCCAGGAGGGGCTGTGAAGCCCACCACAAAAGCCTTGTAGTTAGGAAACAGGAAACAAGGAAACTGAAGGGTATAAAGAGGAAGCTTCCTCCATATTGACTGACTCAGGATTTGGAGAACCGACCCCTTGAGTCACTGTACCAGTACATGTGAAACATCTGAAAATAAATGGGTTTATCCTGCACCTCCAAGTGCTCCTGTGTATTTTTCGGTCGCCTGGTAAATTCTGCAACAGGAGTATTTGAAATCTTGTTTCCTGGCAATAGTTTTGGCTCAAATAAACTCATAAAAATTCTCTTCAGGTTTGGTCATATATTGACAGTGTTAACGAAAAAAACCAATGAAACTTGTAGAGAATTTTGTGAGTTTATTCAGCCAAACTGTCAACATATGCAGGGAAGCAGAACCTCAATGAATTGAGATAATGCTCTGGAGAGTGGGGAGTTCATACCTTATTTTATAAATTTACCATCAAAAGGAAAATACGTAAGTGGTTTACATGAAATTCATTGGTGATAGATTAAGGGGGTGGGATAAAGTAAAGTGGGGAAATCTCTGGGATTGGGTAAAAGGGGTGAAATGATAGACATATACATCTTTTACATAGATGCATACAGGATTAACAGTTGACAACAGCTGGTGTTAACTTGATAATAATGACAATGAGGGGATGTCCTCATGCCATTTGTTATGCCCCGCGGGGTCTGAAAGAAAGGTAAATTGCAAGTTACCCAGACATTTCACAAATACGTTATCTTAGAGGGAAAAAGACAAAATGTGCTCATAAAGATCAGATGATCTTTGTGAGGGAAAATACTGGCCCAGGATGTCACTGCCCACCATAACTTGTTTTGTAGTTAAATGTTAATTTTCAGACCATCCTTTGTGGTTACTTTAGGTCTCTGAGTCTGCAAGACTGCCATGCAGGCTTCCACTGAGCTTTTCAGGCTAGCATGTGGCTCCTTTCGTCCACAACAGTATCTTAATCAATTCAGGCTTCTATATTAAGGTATCATATAGAATGGGTGGCTTACAAACACAAGAAATTTATTTTTCATAGTTCTGGAGGCTGGATATCTAAGATCAGGTTGCCAGTATGGTCAAGTTCTGGTGAGAACCCTCTTCTAGGTTGCAGATACTGGACTATTTGTTATTTTCTCACGTGGCAGAGAACAAAGAGAAGGGAAACATTCACTCCTGTGACTCTTATAAGGACATCGATCCCATTCATGAAGGTGGAGCCCTTATAACCTCATTTAATTTTAATTACCTCCAGGCCCTGCCCACTGATACTATCACATTGGATGGTAGGGTTTCAACAAATAAATTTTGGGAGACATAAACATTCAGTTCATATCATTTTGTCCACGGCCTGTTCAAACTCATGCCCTTCTCATATGCAAAATACATTCATTCCATCTCAACAAACACAAAAGTCTTATTCATTTAGCATTAACTCTAGAGTCTAAAGTCCAAAGACTTATCTAAATGTCATGTAAATCAGATATGGGTGAGAAATGAGATATTATTAATCCTCTTTTTCTATAAACGTAAAAGACAAATCTTTTGAGGTGTTGCAGGGGCCCTTCTGGAATACTGCAGTTATTCTTGCATGTTGTGAGCAAGGAAGCATCCCAGAAAGGAGACACACACACACACACACACACACACACATTTGTGTATTTCCACAGTGCCATATTTATTAGGTAGATCTCCCCAATGAGCCAATAGAATCACATGCAAGCTACACAGAGAAAGGAAGAGCTTTCAAGATAGAAGCAAGCAGAGTGAACAGAGGGTTCAAAGTCCCAGTCAGTGGCAGTGTCTGCAGGTAAAACGGTAGGTGTCAGTGTCAAACAGGCAGCTTCAGTGGAGGCATAAGTCCAGTACAGTGGAAGTTAGGCAGGGGTTCAAGTATGACCCCTGGTACAGCCAAGCTCCAGCATTGGGTGGTCAGAGCTCTGAGTTCTTGTAGCCCACAAGGAGTGGCTGTCCCACTCATATGGGTGTCAAGATGGAGTCCTTATACAAATGTCCAGACTTGTGGATTTAGGTGTTCTAGGCCCTTCCTGAAGTCATCCCTGTTACACCTATTACCTCAGTATTGCCACAGTACTTGACATAACGCATGGCTCATAGTAACTCCATGTTGGATTGTCCACTCTGCTCTTACTCTATACATCACATATGTTGAGAGTTCAACAATTTAATATTATACATCGTCTATGGAAAATCTAAATAAAAGCATACATTTACAAAACTTTTGTCTTTACTCAGGTAGAATTTTTTTTTCTTGCAGGTACTTACCGTAGAAGCTGATTACTTAAACCTGTCAGGCATTGGGCTGGCTAAACCTGTGACAACTATTTTGTGAACTAGTTTATTTCCAATTCTCTCCTACTTGTAAGATATAGCCCATCATGGTTTGTAACTGTAAGCCATGTTTACTAAGGTTCCTCCTACTTGTTTGGTTCTGAAATCTGATTCAATCTGCCACCTTTAGGACTCCTAGAAGCAAGGTTTACTAATCTTCTCAGCCTCTTAGCTACACTTAAGCATTGTCAAATGCCTTGAGGGAAAATATAACACAAATTTGAGGTCCACCTCTCTGAATTTTCCTTCTTTTGTGAATCAACTATTTAAGGCCTGAAAGCCCTGGTAGTTCTCTGATGCCATCAAAATACGCTATTCTTGTGTTTATGCTACGCAAACTTTTCTGATTGTTCTTGCATAAGTAGTGTGCCACACAAGAAAGTTCAACTGTACAGGAAAGAAGCATCTCCTATTATACTTTTGTCAGAGTAGGCAGCTAGTTATTAATGAAAAAGAAGGGAGCAAATTAAGTCAGGAAAGAGCAATTTCACAGTCGTTGCAGGGAGTAACTGACATCATTCTGGACAACAACCTGCTTAGTCCACTAGGCTCCCAAGACAGCTTTATAGTCACCCTGGGGGGTAAATGGGTAACCATTGTTCTGCAGGGTTCATGGGGAGGGAAAAACAGCAAGGGGAAATTTCTTTTTGCTGAGTATATGCGCAGCAGCAGCCAAATGAAGAACTATGAGCCAAAATGGCAACCATTAAAGAGGGAGGGCACTAGCCTGGAAAAGTCTTGGGAAAAGATTGGATTAAAGAAGGGCATACACCCCCAGAAAATCCAGGGAAGAGATTGGATGGGTAGAGGACACCAGCACAGGCCTGGGAGAAGTCAGGAAAGAGACTAGATCATTTGAAAGAAAGCCTGTTCTTGCCCAAGAAACACAAAGAAATATAAAGAAGCTCAGCAAGGCCCTCAGGGCAGTTGCTACCCTATAGCCGGCCCAGTCTCTGCCTCTCTGAGAGTGTACTGTCACTTGTCAGTTTTTGCTCTAATAATCTTGCCACTATCACTAAACTTCTTCTATGTGCATATCCCTGAAATCTTTTTCTCATGACACCCCAAAAAAGCCAATTTCTTCGGGTAACACTTTTAAGAATTTGTTCTTCCAAAAAGAAAAGAAATTTTACATAAGAAGAGAAAATGTCATAGTTTCTTTCACCGATATATATGCCTCCTTTTTGACTCTTTCAATTTTTATAATTTTCTCAATCCTGATTTTTTATAATCCTTGATCTATTTTTTTCACTAAAATAAATCTGCTTTGAAAACAATTTATTCTTTTGTCATATGTTTTATATTTGCTATCATACCATGAAATAACTTCAGAGCTCTTTATTTATATATGGCTTTCTCATTTTTAAATATCTCCTTAAAATATTTCCCATATGATTTTTATAAAATAATATATTAATATGTACATACTATTAATTTAGACTTCTGGAGCATTTTATCATTTTCTTTTCTGGTTTTCTAAATAATACTGTTTCATGTGGAATTTTGGGTGGCAAGTGAATATCCTTGCTGAAGAAAAAAGTACTAAGTAACCTGTGTTCTTGTTCCTCAGCTAATTAAAATTCTATTAAAAATCATTTGTATAGAGAATTTTCCAATTAATACTTTTTAAAAATTAATGTTTAAATGCATTTATTTTCCTAGGTTTTGCATACTTTTGTAAATTATCCTCGCATCACTTAGGTATGGCATTACATATTCTAACATAAACATGAAGGTTAGGTGGATATGATTTAATTGAAAAAAATAATATGAATAAATTCTATAAAAGCATCAGTTATAAGGTGCTTCACAGTTTGCATATGTGAGTCACATACCTCATCACCTAACTTACTACAAACACACACACAAACACACACATGCACATACACACACATTTTTGCTGACAATGTTAGCAGACAACTGCCAAACTCATTAGCTCCTGTAAAATATACAGCAATAGTTGACAGATGTGACAATGTTTTGAATGATCTACACAAATGATACCCAACAGCACCATTAACTTTCTTAGACCATTTAAATTGTGTAATATGGGCTTTAAAAAGTACATAAGTGGCCTATTTACTTTCAATTTTGATACAGTCATTTTTCTAGAACTAAATTTAATATAATGAATAATATTAGCAAAAGCTGAATTAATTTAGTTATTGGTCTGTTTATGTATTTTATTTTTTTGAATATACTTTATTGATTTTTTACAGAGAGGAAGAGAGAGGGATAGAGAATTAGAAACACCGATGAGAGAGAAACATCGATCAGCTGCCTCCTGCACACCTCCTACTGGGGATGTGCCCACAACCAAGGTACATGACCTTGACCGGAATCGAACCTGGGACCTTTCAGTCCGTAGGCCGACACTCTATCCACTGAGCCAAACTGGTCAGGGCTGTTTATGTATTTTAATAAGCCAATGACATGACATGAACACAGCTTGGCAAAATATTTAATAGTTTTCCATCTGTATTTGTTTAATTATTTAATTACAAAATAGCTCAATCATATGATATTAATAATTTCAATGAAAGTAAAAAAGTATATGAAATCTAAAAATATAATTTATCCAGTTATGTTTGTTGTCAAAATTCAGTTCATAATTTATTCAAATTATTCTTTCATTCAGTGAGAAAAAGATACGGTAACTTGACTTCTTTGGATAGCAATTATCTTAGTTAATTTTCAAGTTTATGATTAAATCACTTGTGATTTTTTAAATTAATAGTCTAATTATTTTGCAGTTTTTCATTTGCTCTCCAAATGCTTGCATTTATTGTGAACAGTATTTTACTTTACATATCAATCCACAGAGAATAAATTAAATGAAGAAAAAGTGAGATTTCTTATGTAACTGTTAAATTAACTTCACAGAGGTATCTCAGTTTCAGTGTTTTAGATATTAAGAACAGTTTTATTTTATAGAAGTCATAACTAATCGAAAAGTCACACATAAATTGTAGTTTATGAGGCATTTGGACTTCAAATACAATACTGCCATTTTAACATAAAGGGCAAGTATTGCAAAAAAACAGGGAAGTTACAATTTGATAAATAGATAATGAATGTTTATAGGAATAGAAATAAGAACAGGGTAGGGAAATACTAAATTCTATACTGTGTCATACTTCATATACAACATTCTTTGTTAGTGTTGATTTTCCATCAACCATAACTTCCTTATATTTCTCCCAAGAGTCTGCTGCCTGGTAAAAAATAATTACAAACATTACAGTAAAGAAATAAAAAGAACAACATAGAGAAACAGTAAAAGGATTTTTCATCAAAAGATTTTTGTAAAGTTAAGAAATTGTTGTCAGGGTTTTGTTCTTTTTTTGGAAACACACACACACACACACACACACACACTAAAGGTGATTAAGTCAATGAAATCATATTCTTTTTCTTTTTTTTATTTCAGAAAGGAAGGAAGAGATAGAAACATCAATGATGAAAGAGAATCTCTGATCGGCTGTCTCCTGCATTCCCATTACTGGGGATCAAGTCCCTAATTCGGGCATGTGCCCTGACTGGGAATAGAACCATGACCTCCTGGTTCAGAGGTTGATGCTCAACCACTGAGCCACACAGGTTGGGTGCAGAACGATTTTCTTTTTTCATTGTGAGAACAAAAATACTATGACATTAGAAAATTAAACCTTCATTTCTAAAGTGTCCCTCCTTTTATTCCATTTTTTTAAAAAATGAAGAGCATGCAATTTCCCAGTAACAGGTTCCTCAAAAAATAATAGGAAAAGAAAAGGAGTTTTGAAAGCTAATATGTTAAATTTCTCAGTTAGAATCTGTCATCATATCCATACCTAAACTAAAAAAGTCAGGGTTATTGTTTATTCCCTTAGTTGGGGAAGGCGCACTGCTATGTAGATCAGAGCGGGGTAACTTTAGGGCAGTAAACAAGGAAATAGTACCTTGTAGGGACTGCAACCAGTCATGAAAAGACAACGAGTTTCAGAGTCAAAGCTGATTTAGATTTGAGTCCTGGGTCTAGAATTTATTTCCCATATAAATTAGGCCAATTAATTTGCCTCTCACCCCAATCTTTATCATCAAATGGAGATAATAATGTCATCTCCTGGGGATGGTGTGAGAAGTTGCTAAAATATGCATACAAAAAGCCTAACAATCCCTGCCTCATAATTAGTACTCACTGAGTGTTACATATATTCTATGCCACTTGACCATGAAGGGACCAAAATTCTGCTACCCTAAAGCTGCTCTTTGGGATATTCATTTTAAGTTGTTTATTAAGAAACAAGACACAGAAAGAACTTTTGACCACTCCGCATCTCCTTTCTTGCCCAAAAGATTCAGACTAAAAAACCTGCTTTTTAAAGGAGATCTTAGGATGCTGCCTTAGCTTGATTTAAATTAATTATGGGAAATAAGAGGGTTACAGGCTGGGGCCTGTTAGCTAGTCACCTTCTGCGACCTATTGTTTCTGAGTGGCCCAGTAAGGATTTTCCTGCCATGTGTGTCCTGCTCTCCCTCAACTACCTGTAAATCACCCATTCTCACTTTTGAAATCTAAGACCTTGCTTCCCCTTTTTTTCCTTTGTCCAAAATGTCTTATATACCCAATGTCACTTCACTGTCTGGAATTTTCATGGGTTTATCATATATCTATGTGAATTCCCCAGGTGCTTGTATTAAACTTTCATTTTCTTCTGTCTCTATTAATCTATTAGCCCAGCCAGAAGAACTTAGAAGGTGGGAGGGAAGGTATTAGATTTTTTAGCACCCACAACCTTAAACAATACCATAAGCTCTTATATGCATTCAAAAGCACAGTCAGTAAAAGAATTGAGAATGAGGTTGGAGAGCTGTTTTCCAGACAAAAATGTTTTTTAATCTTTATACCTACTCAACCTTATTATTTTCCTCAAGTCCAGTTTGTAGGATTTTGTTCTATGTTATTACTGCCCTTTCCAGGCTACTCATATGTGGTTGCTTTAATATGCTTTTGTATGGAAGGATATGTTGAAACAACCATTTTTTTCAGGGCCCTTTATTTCCTGTTGAAAACTCTGCCTCTTGATTCCTTAAAAACTCTAATCACATAAACTAGTGCTTATTTTCATAGATGAAAAGGCAAAATAGAATCTTTATTACTCTGTTGATCAAACCACATTTTAAAATTTCCTAATCCTTATTTGTGTTTAGTAGACAGATAAAAGATTAACAGACTATACACAAATTCTTCAGATTTTAAAGCTTAGAGGCTGAAGCTTAAGTATGTCACTACAATTTCAAAAAAGAAAAGGTACATGAAAGAAAGTAAATCTGTAATGGGAAATGAATGTAATATACTGCTTATATTAGTCTGACTAGCCATTGAATGAAACTTAAATGAGAATGTACTAAGAAAGTAAGCTTATAAGAGAACTTATATAAAGCTACCCATGTTAATCTTAGTAAATATTAAAACCAACTTGTTACTCTAACCTAATTTTTCTTAGAATGTGGGATTGCATATTAAAAGTTTTTTAAAATAGATTTTTATTGATTTCATAGAGAAGGGAGAGAGATAGAAACATCAATGATGAGAGAGATCAGCTGCTTCCTGCAAGCCTCACATTGGAGATTGTTCCCTCAACACAGGCAATAAATATCTACCTCAGGACCAGCAAGAATAATGCCTGCAAGTCCACAGCCCCTTTCCCCTGATTTCTTTGTTCTGCTTCCCCACTCCCTCCTGATAAAAACCCTGGCCTGGACTGAGATATTAAGATGGGCTTTGAGACAAAAGTTCCCCATCTCCTCAGGGTGTTGGCACTTAAATAAATCATTTTCCTTCTCACCAGCACCAGTTTGGGTCTTACTGAGACAGTCAGCAGAACTGGGATATGGTAAAAAATCTAACTTTTAAGCAAGTAATTAATCTTGTTTATAGAAGAGATAAGATTTTATTTTAATTTTTATATTAGGCCAAATGATTTTTAAAAATCACATTTTTGTTGCAAT
The DNA here is from genome assembly GCA_004026665.1 of Murina feae. Lineage (NCBI taxonomy): Eukaryota > Metazoa > Chordata > Mammalia > Chiroptera > Vespertilionidae > Murina > Murina feae. Next base: position 7,698 of record PVJC01025753.1, on the reverse strand, counting down.
AGGGTAAGCCAATTCAATCACCCATGTAAATAATGTCTGATTAACTAATGTAGTTTGACTGAAATACTTACTCAGGAAATTTCAAAAGACAAACAAATAACAGGGTGAAAATGTATGTAGGTGGTTTTTTCCAAACAGACAATTGTGGAAATCTTTTTTTCTGAATGTTTACAATGGGTCTTGATATGAAACAGAAAGAATTGATTATATTAAAATTGATATATACTCTAAAATATTCAGATTTCACCAACTTTTACTAGAAAGGGTCATGTGTTCCTTAATGAAAATATTAAAAATTTAGAAGCTTTTTGTAGGACACTCATGAGGCTGCAATGCACAGACACATAGATCTCCCATAAGAACTGAAAAGTATCATTTCCCCAATGGCTGGGAATGCTGCTGGCTCATAGTCCTCCGCTGTCAGTGCATTAATGAAATTGCATTAGGCTGTTAAAAGTTGTTTCACCCTTTCTCAGAGGTTACTCACATCTAATACTGATTCATGTGGGCTTAAAAAGGCTTGTTATCTTTGTCCCATCTTGGGACAATTATGAAACCATCTTAGTTTAAGAGATGCCATTGGGCTAGGTAAGGCCTTGTTCAGTATACATAAAAAACAAATTTTTCCTCTGCTCAATCTTACTCCCTTTTCTTCTTCCACAGGTGTTTATCCAAAGGGTGCTCTCTAATCAGATATACTTAATAATGTACATTTCTGAATTCTCCCCTATCCCAACCAAACTACTACTTATCATAAAAGTTTTTTATGGAGTGAGATTAAAGAAAAATTCTTAGATGTAAATAAGGAAGTTCATATGTTTCTAAGGTCCAAAGATTTTTGCATAAAAGTAATATCTTTAAGAGTATCAATGTATATTATTTATATAGAATCATTCATTTTATAAAGGGGTATCAGGACACTTAAATTAATTTAATCCTCAAAATATATCTTGTGAAGCCTGTACAGTGTTGTTCTGTGGTTAAGCATCATCTATGAACCAGGAGGTGACAGTTCAACTAGGCAGGAAACATTCCAGGGCACATGCCTGGGTTGTGGGCTTGATCCCCAGTAGGGAGCATGCAGGAGGCAGCCAATCAGTGATTCTCTCTCATCACTGATGTTTCTATTTCTCTTCCTGTCCCTCCCTGAAATCAATAAAAAATACATTAAAAAATTTAATCTAATAAAAGAGTAATATGCTAAATGCGTCACTCCACTACATCCCAAGCCACACCCACCAGGCAATCAGAATGACTATATGCAAATTAGCCCAACCAAGATGGGGGCCAGCAGCCACAGAGCTAGAGCAAACAGAAGGCTTGGTTGCCCCGGTGATGGAGGAAGATAAGCTTCCTGTCTGCCTTGGCCCACTATGTCCTCTGCTCAAGGCAACAAAGTTTCAATTATAGAAGATCAATAAATCTCAGATATCTGCTTCCAGCCAGCCTCACTGGGAGCTTGAGTCGCTGGGGGCCATGGACAGCCTGCAAACAGCCATCAACCCCTCACCCAGAATGGCCCCAACTTCATGGGGTGAGGGTCACTGCTTGGGAGCTTAGGCAGCCTGCAAACAGCCATCAGCCCATCACCCAGGATGGCCATGCACCCCAGAAGGACCCCCCATCCTGAAGGGGCTGTGGCCAGCCTGAAAGTAGCCATCAGATACTCACTCAGGCTGACCAGTCACCCCAGCAGAACCCCCTCCCTGAAGGAGATGTGGCCAGCCTGAAAACGGCCCTCAGCCCCTCAGGCTGGCCAGGAAACCCAGTGGGACCCCCACCCTGATCCGGGACACCCTTCAGGGCAAACCAGCCAGCCCTCATCCATGGACCAGGCCTCTATCCTATATAATAAAAGGATAACATGCAAATTGACCCTAACAGCAGAACCACTGGGAAGGACTGGTCACTATGACATACACTGACCATCAGAGGGCAGACACTCAATGTAGGAGCTGCCCCTGGTGGTCAGTGTGCTCCCACAGGAGGAGCTCTGCTCAGCCACAAGCCAGGCTGCCAGCTGCCAGCACAGCAGTGGTGGCGGGAGCCTCTCCTGCCTCCTCACCAGAGCTAAGGATGTCTGATTGCAGCTTAGGCCTGGTCCCTGCTGGCAAGTGGACATCCCCCGAGGGCCCCCAGGATGCCAGAGAGATGTCAGAGTGCCAGCTTAGGCCCGATCCCCCAGGGGAGTGGGCCTAAGCCAGCAAGTGGACATCTCCTGAGGAGTCCCAGATGCTAGAGGGTACAGGCCGGGCTGAGGGAACCTCCCCTCCCCTGAGCACACAAATTTTTGTGCATCAGGCCTCTAGTATATATATAATCTGTGAAAATGGTAGTGTTGTACCCAGAAGTCGTGGTCCCCAAAGACTACGAGTGAGCCCCAAAACCGTTGCAAGAACATGAGAGCTTTATTATACAAGTTAACTTGGACTCCCCGCTTGCCCGCCGCACAATGGCGCAACGGGGGAGGAAGTGCCGGTTTCAGGCAAACCAAAGGATTTATAGGGCCGGAAGTAGTGGGTGGGGTAATGCGTGTGGCCCCTATTGATTGGTCAAGGGAAGGTCCTTGGCCGGGCATTTCCTCTGCATCCCTATTGGCAGATGTTCACTTTCGCACTGCCCTTCTGTCCTTCCATCTGCACTCTCGCACTGCCCTTCCGCCCTTACAGTAGGATAGGTATTATCAACATGGATTTACATGTAAAACAACAGAAATTTGCCCAAGAAAGATTAGGCAAAGAGAGGCAGAGTTAGTAATTCAAATCATTTTTTATTAATCAACACAAAATTAAATCCATATTCAAGAAATATATACAGAGAGTGGCAAAAATAGGTTTACAGTAGTGAGTACAGGAAGCACAGAGTCTATTCTTGTATTATTATTTGTTAATCATTGTATTATATTCCATACAAACAACTATAAACATACTTTTGCTCTACCCTGTACTTATCTATATTTTATATACACAACACATACAACTTTACATTAATTTAAATAATTTATTAAGCATCTATTGGGAAAATTTCTATATAATGTCATTCAGATAATGATGACATTTAAATACTGAAGTCATTAAAAGTCCTCAGAATTTTTGAATTTGTAAATGACAGCCAAGCAAATGCCTGTCAATATTTTGGGGCCATGGGCAGCACAGGGCTTGACTCTAGTCTGTATTCCTCTCCAGAACATTCAGAACTGCAGCTTGTTTTTCAGAGGAACGATCCATGAAGTCACCCTCAGACTTTGTTACAACTGTCAAGTCACACCAGAACACATGCCAAATAATCAATATAAGTAAGACTTTTATTATTTAGATCTGTTATTTAGGTAAACTCACTCTTTCTGGAGAATTTCATTAATTATAGCAAGGTATTAATTTAATCAAGTGAAGGTCATGTTTCTGAGAGTAAATCACCTAGTCTTCCTGTGGTCTATGTTACAGAATGTAATACAAACATCTTAGAATTACCAACAATGCCCAAAATAGGAACATGATGAGAAGGTTAAAATATATTTACTACTAGTGTAAAAATTATAGTAAACTTAGTAGTAACAGCTTCACATAGCAAAGACACAAAGCTTATCATTTCAACTGAACTGATATAATAGTTGGGAAGATCCATTCTCATATCCTGGATGCCTGAAGCTCTGTTGAAATGTAATGTTGCTTCTACGTGAATACTCTGTGGGAGGTAAAAATAATACTTTTCTCCCATCTTCTAATTCTTTTACCTGGCCTAATGATCACATTAACGAGACGGACAGATTAACAGGAGAAAATCAAATTTCAATATGTGTGCACATGGGAAATTCACATAAGCATGAAAATTCTGAATACAGTGAGGCAAAATTGTATATATATGACTTTTTGAACAAAAGGAGAAAAGGGGGGGATGGAGTTTTAGGTTTAAGAAATGGTAATGGGTGATTTGCAGGTAGTTGAGGAAGAACAGAACACACATGGCAGGTAAAGTTTTGCTAAGCAACTCAGAAACAATGGGACGTGGGAGAATCTAGTCAACAGGTTCCCGCTAGGAGTCCTCTGTTAGTGGCAAGGTGACTGTGCTAAGGTTTCCTTCCTGAAGCAGGTTCTTCCTTCTGAATCTCTTAGGCAGGAAAAGGGGGAGGGTCAGAGGTTCTTTCTAAGTCATTTTTTTAAATAACCAGTTGAAAATCAATATCCCAAAAAGCAGCTTTAGGGTAGCAAAACTTTGGTTCCCCTTTATATCCTGCCCACAGTGGCCAATATGTTCCTTTAAAAATATATTTTTAAATATATTTTTATTGATTTCAGAGAGAAGAATGGAGAGGGAGAGAGAGATAGAAACATCAATTTTGAGAATCATTGATTAGCTGCCTCCTGCACACACTGTACTGGGGATCATGCCTGAAACCGGGGCATGTGCCTTGACTGGGAATGGAACCAGGACTTCCTGGTTCATAGGTTGACACTCAATCACTGAGCCACACTGGTGGAGCAATAAATCTATTTTTTTTTTTCATTGCTTAAAATTCTGAATTCAGTCCTGGCTGGTTTAGCTTAGTGGATAGAGCATTGGCCTAGAGACTGAAAGGTCCCAGGTTCGATTCCAGTCAAGCGAATGTACCTGGATTGCGGGCACATCCCCAGTAGGGGGTGTGCAAGAGGCAGCTGATCGATGTTTCTCTCCCATCGATGTTTCTAACTTATCTGTCCCTCTTCCTTCCTCTCTGTAAAAAAAATCAATAAAATAAATTTTAAAAAATTCTGAATTCAGAATAACATATAGTCAAATTAAATTAATAAATTGTTCATTAATTTTTTTTTACTTAAAAACATTCTGCCTTGTCAGCTTGTCCATTTAGGATGATGACTTAAGTACTGGGAATGCAATTTACTTTTTAATACGTCAGTATTTTTTCCTAAATATCATATGACAATAAAGTCAAAGTGAATCTTATTATAGTAACTCAATTTCCAGAGCTTTAGTCTAATGTTTATTTCATTTGCAAAGACAATTCACACAAACATTTGCTACAAGAAAATTCAACTTGCATTGTAAGGCATTTTAAATGACAAGTTATTTCTTTATTTTATACTTGTATTTAATATAATATATTATTTAACACATACATACATTTACTACATATAAGTATATATGCAGTGTGTACTTGTTTATAAGTTTTAAGACAACTTATTCACTAGGACAATTTTATTTGAAACAATTATTTTTGCTTTGCCTTCTATTCTGGCTACTTATTAATTCTGACTCAAATGGCTAGGAAATCTGCCCTCATTATGGTTTTGAGTGGCAGCAATTTATGGATGAATAATGTTAACGAAAAAACTCAATGAAACCTGTAGAGAATTTTGTGAGTTTATTTGAGCCAAACTGTTGACATATGCCGGGAAGCAGAACCTCAATGAATTGAGATAATGCTCCGGAGAATGGGAGTTTACACGGTGTTTTATAAATTTACCATCAAAAGGAAAACACGTAAGTGGGTTACATGAAATTCATTGGTGATAGATTAAGGAGGTGGGATAAAGCAAAGCGGGGAAATCCCTGGGATTGGATAAAAAGCAAAATGACATACACATACCCAGGTGGGTGCGGGATCAATTAACATGATAATGAAGGAAGTTGTGGTATCTGTCCTGGCGCCCAGCACATTTGGTTCAGTAAAGATCAAAGGTGATTCCCGTCGGGGAAAACACTGGCCCAGGATGTGGCCACCCACCATAACCTGTTTGTAGATAAATATCTAATTTTAAGACCATCTTTGTGATCACTCTAGGTCTCTGAGCCTGTGGGAATGCCATGCAGGCCTCCACTGAGCCTTTTCAGGCTAGCATGTGGCTCCTTTTGTCCACAATAATATGATGAGCTACAAAAATAATAAAAAATATATATAAAAGCTACCATTTTGCTTTGCTTACTATATGGTGCTGGAAACTGCTTTGAACCCTTCTCATTTACTAACTCACTTTCCTTTTTAAAACATGTAACAGCATCTGTTGTCTTTTCTCTGTTCTCTTTCTGAGAGTACTATCAATTATATGTGAAACCTCATTGTTTTATCCTTTCTAATTTCTTTAGAGAATAATCTTCTGCCTGGGTGGAGAAAGAGTGCTCACATTTCTGTATGGGACAGAAATCATAGGGGGTCTAATGACTGCATGTAACAATGTTTAATCCCCTGGATTCTAGCATTGCTTCTCAACTCCCACTCCACACTGCCTCTCCCCCACTTGCAACAATACTTCATATTTCTAAGTTCTGAGGCTTTCAGAGATTCTGTGGAGAGGATTGATCCACTTAAATTTATTTTTTCCTTCTGAAGGCATTTTAGCTTTCTTCAATTTAATAACATGTAAATTGCATGTAAACAGCAATCTCTTGGCCACTAATGTGCCTTTCCTATTCACTTAGTCTTTGTCAATTTATATACTTGGTTTCATTATAGCAGGGATTTAGATGGGAAAGTAGATAAACATGAGATTAATCTATTGTATTTAGCTAAAATCCAACAAACCATCTGCCCCCCTACAAATGCAACCTACCTCCTTCAGAAATTTTCCTACCAAAGGTGACATCATGTAATTCTAACTAGTTGTGAACACTTTACTAAAGTAATCCTGTTGTAAAGGTTGTGTGCACTCACAAATAGTATATTGAATGTAAGGGTCACAAGATACACTTCTCAATACCTTTCTTGTCTGCACAGCTGGGTAAATACTTCTATCATTTTTCTTGTCACTGGGCATTAAAGGCAGGTCTGCCAACAGGAGAAAGACTAACCCTAATGATTCCCTACATTTATCCCAGAACTATAATAGCTTCACTAATTGGCTTAAGGCAATGAATGACTAATAGTCTCTTGAATTTTTTCCCTTCTTTATTTCATTTATGACTCCTGATGATTTCCCTTCTCCACCTATCATCTTTAAAATTCCAATCTAAACTAATAAAAGCGAAATAGTAAAATTAACCGTTTCTCCGAGACAGGGTAAGCCACACCCACCAGCCAATCAGAGAGGCTGTATGCAAATTAGCCCAGCCAACATGGTGGCCGCCACTCATGGACCTGAGTAAACGTTTAGGCAGTGTCCCTTGCAGCAGGAGCGAAAGCGATACTGTTTTCGGCCCTTGGCGGGCAGGCTCCGAAACATGTTTCAATAATGTAACAATCATAGAATCCTCAGGAGCTGAAGGGAACAGCAGCCTGGCCTGCCTTACTAAGAGTAACAAAGTCTCATTATAAACACTGCGCTGCGAGGTGAAGCAGAGGAGGTTTCGTTACCTCAGCTTAAAGGAACAGAAACCTGCATCCAGCCAGCCTTGCTGGGACGTTGGGTCAATGGGAGCTGTGGGCAGCCTGAAAGCCCCTCACCCAGGCTGGTCAGGCACGCCAAGGTGGACATCCCCCGAGGGGTCCCAGACTGCGAGAGGGCACAGGCCAGGCTGAGGGGCCTCCCGAGTGCACAGAACGGCTGCAGGGGGGGACAACACAGGACCCAGGACCCGTGAGTGGGAAAGAGGCGGCAGGGTTGGAGGGCACCGGGAAGCGGGTAAGAGGTGGCAGGGGGGGTCTCGGCCTGCTTGGTGGCTGCCCAGGCCCTTGGAGGGGCATCGGGGAGCGGGAAAGCAAGGCTGCAGGGGCCGGGGTCCTGCTTGGCAGCTCCCCAGACCCCTTGGCGGCACCGGGAAGTGGGA
>PVJC01025752.1:0-24499 GCA_004026665.1 Murina feae | reverse complement strand
TATGTTATATTATTCAAGCTATGCATGTGCATGTCTTATCCATTTGCATGTCTGTGTGAATGATAAATCCATTATAACCTGAAGGCAGGATCATATCCCCTCCTTTTTTTACAATATTATCCCAAGTGCTTATTACTCTCTTGCCCAATAAATAACGGACACCAGCACAGCGGTGTCTAATGTTTAATCCAGATGCCAATGTGCAAGCTTACCCTGAATGGCTGGACCCCAAGCAAACAGATAATACCAGCTCAAATGAAGGTCGACAATTGTTTCGTCTCTGGGAACATTCACAGGGCGTTTAAATCTGCAGGTGACTCGATTGTTCTCATACACTCCTTCTTCGTCTCTGGCAGGATTCCTCTGGATCTCCTTTGCCCACTGGCCTACATTATAGAAGTGCTGTATGCGGACCCTGCCATTGTCATCATGGACGCAGGCCATGACATCGTCACCACCCTGACATGAAAAATAATGAAGAAAAAAGTCAAAGTCTTTTGCAAATTTCTCTGCTAAAAAAAAATTCCAGCCCCATCTGTTTGGCTCAGTGGATAGAGTGTCAGCCTGTGGACTGAAGGGTCCTGGGTTCAAATCCAGTCAAGGGCACATACCTCAGTTGATCCCCAGCCTTAGTCAGGGCTCTTGTGGGAGGCAACCAATGGATGTTTCTCTCTCACATTGATGTTTCTCTCTCTCTCTCCCGCCCCCTCATTCCCTTCCACTCTCTAAAAATCAATGGGAAAATATCCTCGGATGAGGATTGACAAAAAATAATACAGAAATTTCACTGAGAAATAGATAGTCCATTACCTCTGCCATTTGAAATCTCACCCCAAAATTATTTTAAATGCCATTAAAAAGCTTTCACTAAATGAGCAAAGTTAACATCACAATGGCTGACATCAAATGCCTCCTGATATGATATTGAGAAAGGAATATGTCACCAGCTATATAGCATTCCTGCCAAAAATACAGGAACTAAACTAATCATTAAAAAGTACAATCACACAAATCCAAATTGAGGGTCATTCTACAAAAAAAAAAAAAAAAAAAAAAATTGGCCTATAATCATCAAAAAAGTCATAAAAGACCCAATTTTTTTTAAAGGCTAAGGGATTATTTAATATTAAAGAAGATGAAATATACATGACAACTAATGGTGTGGTGTTTCTAGACAAAATACTGGGTGATAAAATAAACATTTCCATAAAGAACAGTATTGGGACAACTGGTAAAAATTGAAAATGGACCATATATTGGATAATACCATCAGATCCATGTTAAACTTCCTGAATTTAATAAGTAAATGCATTTAATCTCCAAAGTTTCCAAAAAATAGTAACAATAATAGTAGTAGCAGAAGCAGTAGAGAGAGAAAGCATGTGTGGCAAATGTTACCATTTGTAAAGAAGTCCTGGAACTAGACAGTGGCAATGGTTGCACCCTGTGAATATAATTGATGCCACTGAACTGTACACTTTAAAATGGTTAAAATGGTGGATTTTATGTAATGTACATTTTACCACAATAAAAAAGTTATCAATTGGTGATTCTTATATTGTACTATCCTTGCAGCTTGTCTGTAGGCTCAAAATTTTTTCAAAATAATTAAAAAAATGTTAAAGGTGTTTTTCAATTCTAACAAATGTTCAACTTTATGCAGGATATTGATAGTGGGCGAGGCTGTGCATGTCAATGGAAATATTCTGTATCCGCTATTCAATTTCACTGTGAATCTGAAACTGCTGTAAAAATAAAGCCTATCCCTGGCCAATGGCTTATTTGGTTGGAGCACTGTCCTGTACACCAAAAAGGCTGCAGGTCTGATGCCTGATCAGAGCACATACCCAGGGTATGGGTTCAACCCCTCGTCAGGGAATGTACGGGAGGCGACCAATTGATGTTTCTCTCTCACATCGGTGTTTCTCTCTCTCTCTCTCTCTCTCTCTCTCTCTCTCTCTCTCAAATCAATAAACATATCCTCAGGTGAGAATAAAAGTGAGAAAAAAACATATACTTGGGTAAAGATTAAAAAATAATAAAGTCTAATAAAAATAATGCACCATTTCAAAATAAACTAAAGGCTATTAAAAAGGGTTCCATTTTGCTTTTCCCATGTTATCAGGTTTTGAAAAAAAGTTAACCTGTGCTTCTTACTGAAATAATAGGAGGAGAAAAGAGAAATCGGTAATGTAAAAGCCTTTAGGCAGCAAAATGTCAAACATAAAATCTAAACGCTCCTCACTCAACCTCCCAGCTCTGAGCCCCATCATCTTAATAGCTGCACCATGCCTGCAAACGCAGCCCAGGACAGGAAATGGTCAGCTGTAACCCAAGCCGGCCCCTCGGTATGGCACACACCTGCTGTTCCTCCTACTGACACCCCAGTAGGAGATAAGTGATGTAGATTCATATTTGCACAATCTTACCAGTGGGGCCTGTTGTTTTACTACCTGGACAGGGAATTGAGGTCACCTCCCCTGGTGACCTCTCCAAGAACAAAAACCCCGGGAGCTCTGACTGCCTGGACCATCCTCTCCGTTTCCTCCTACCACCCATCTACATCCCATATCTAATCCATTAGTGATGCCAATCTGACCTCCAAAACGTACCCAGAATCTGAGCACCTCACACCACCACTGCCGTAACCCTGGTCTGAGCTGCCCCCTGCTCACTGCCTGGATCTCAAACAGGCCAGGGAAAGAGACGTTTATGCGCCAGGGTACAGAGGCCTGAGGAAGTCTGGAGGTTTGGAAAGCACCCTGGCACAGTGAAGTGGCTAATGACGGGGCTACAGAGAAAGGAGGGAAGATGGCAGCAGAGGCGTAGAGAGGAGCAAAGCAGGAGATGGGCAGCTGCCTGGGTTCCTGGTGCCCTGCCTGTGCCTGGTCACGTCCTTCCTGAGGCCCAGATGTGTTCTCGCCCAGGAGAACTGTGGGAGACTGAACTGTCAGGCCCAATTCTTCAGCACCTGTCATTATATTATACACCCAGGGCTTTGCAGGGCCTCTTGGTAGGGGGAGTGTATATCCTGGCCCCTTCCTTCTGGGCTTGGCTGTGTGACTTGCTCTGAGCAATGGAATGTTAGCAGCCGTAACACGAGCAGAGATTTGAAATAAGTTTGGATTGCCCTTGCACTCCCGTCTCTGCCACGAAAACAGCATGCCTTGGTAGCAGCTGGTTGCAGAATGATTAGGAAAAAAAACCCTAAATTCAACATATGGACAGGAGCCAAGCCCAGCTGGGCCCCAGCCAATGCACACACCTGAGCACCAAATACTATCAAAAACCACGTAGCTTTGGAGGCTTTCCTTGCGGGATGTCTGTGGAAACAGCTGATAGCTATGAAGCATCTTGTGTTCTCAAAACCAGCCCTTCCTTCACTGTTTAAGCTAGCTTGAATTTATTTTAACTTGCAACCGGAGAGCCACACTAATATACTCCTTGTACTGCTTTGATGGGTTTCTCTGCCTTGTGATACTTTGCAAAAGACAACCAAATGCCAGAAATGAGCTTCTCGCATTTGGAAGTGGCAGCGGTAGCTGAACCATGCCCGTTCTCTAAACTCCAGAGGTCTCTAAACTCGCAAGTCACACAGCCAACGAAAGAGAAAAACAAGCTTCTATCGTGATGTGCGTCTCACCATTTTCCTGTCCGAAGAGAATCCAACTGCTACCCAGCCATCTGTGTCCGCACTCAGCTCAAATTCCACATCGGCCCCTATTATCCGGTAGCTAAGGAAATAGTCACAGGTCTCTGCATTGCAGCCTGGTTTCCCGTATCTGTAAGAGGCATCAAAACAGACGTTACTCAAGAGGGTAAAGGGGGTCAAATATATGATGATGGAAAGAGGTTAGACTTTGAGTGGTGAGCACACAATGGAATACAATGGTAATTATTAGTATAACATGTACACCTGAAATTCATGTAATGTTATTCATTAGTGTCACCCCCAATGAATTTAATAAAAAACAGACACGACTCCTTCATATTCTTATTTAAAATACGTTGAGAGGACATCAGTGGATCAGGCAGGATGCTAAGCAACATGACTGAATAAATTAGAGCTTTGCTTCAGAAAAGTTTCCCTCAGTGGGGAGGGACCTCACAGATGACCTGCTGCACTTTATCTACATATTAAAGGGGTCCAGGGATGGGAGGGGTGCAGAGTGAGTCAGCAGCTGCAACAGGACTTGAACCTGCACCTCCAAACTCGCAGCCAGTGTTCGCTACACTGCAGTAGTGTCTCTCAAATATTAGTTATTACGGAATTATTTCTGAATCCCTTTTAAATGAGAAAACTCCCCAGGTTAATAATTTAAATTATTTTTGTTAGTTAAATGCATACCAATCCTTTCTACTTTAAAATTTGCGATTAAATGAACACCAAGTTGCAAATTAAATATAAATATATAAACTACAAAACTAGAAACATTTAAACTGACAGCATTCATGTGATGGACGATGCGGTTTCTCTTAAAGTAAAATTCTGGCCCTCACTGGTTTAGCTCAGTGGATACAGCGTCTGCCTGTGGACTGAAGGGTCCCAGGTTCGATTCTGGTCAAGGGCATGTACCTCGGTTGCGGGCACATCCCCAGGGGTGTGCAGGAGGCAGCTGATCGATGTTTCTCTCTCATCAATGTTTCTAACTCTCTATCCCTCTCCCTTCCTCTCTGTGAAAAATCAATAAAATATATTTTTTAAAAAAAAGTAAAATTCTGCTCACATGCATATGGTATGTCTGACTGTACTGTGCAGGATCTTTTAACTGAGCACGTTCTATTAATCATGACTCACTCTCCTCCACTTGTATCTGAATTCCTGCAAAACCCTGGCATGTACAATGCACTGAATACCTCATCTGGTATTCACTGAGCATGGACATCATCTGTTTATAAAATTTGCCTTTGCTGTATACGTTCTCATACAATCACAAATTCAGACACGAAAGCATACAGCAGTATAAGATGTTTCTCCACAGAATCAGATTATGCATACATTGATCTTTTAAAGAAGCACCATTGAAATAAAGACACAAATTTATTTTTTTAAATTTACCTGAGCAATGTTTTCGATTTTAAAAAATTAAATTTTTTTTCAATTACAATTGATACTTGATATTATATTAGTTTTCAGTGCACAGCATAGGGTTAAACAGGTAACTTCCAAAGTGATGTCCCTGGTAAGTCTAGTGCCCACCTGGCACCTTACAGAGTCATTACGATATTATTGACTGTATTTCCCATGCTGTGCTTTACATCCTTGTGAGTACGTGGTAACTGCCAATTTGTACTTCTTAATCCCTTCACCTTTTTCACCCACTTCCTTCCCATCGGGCAGCCATACGTCTGTTCTTTGTATATATGATGTGTCCTTTCTGAAAACAGAAATTTAAATATTCTTACAGAGGACTTGTGGGTCCTTGAAGAACTGACAAGCCCTAGTTTGAGGAACATTCTTTTTAGGATGACAGAAAATTGTAGCAATGGGCGTGACTATCTAAACTCAGATGGAAGGTATCTGAAGGAACCTACTGAGTGTTGACTGAGGAGTGAGGCAAGGATTCGGCAGGGACTCTGAGCAGCCAGAGTGAGATATAAGCTCCAGACAGCAAGGAACTTGGGTGGAAAAGGTTAAGAACAGCTAAAGGAGGAGTGAATGGGCCCGAGAAGAGGTCACCCTGAAGCCAGCAGGGTACTAAAATTCCTTCACTTCTCAAAAATACCCTTTAGTCACCAGAATTACACATTAAAGGCCATCTTCCTTAATATTAGTATTATTGCATTATTTTTATTCCTTAGAATTTAAATTTTGATTCTGGTAATCCCAAGAAAAGCTCAAAACGCCTATAATTCAGTCCCACCCCTCGTCCCTCCCCCCCTCCTCCTGCCCATACATCTTGAGCAAATGGACCAAAAAATATATAAATCAGAACTTTAGAACAGCGATCAAACAAATCTTTACTTAAGGACAATTTGTTTCAGAAAATAAAAAATTCAAAGAGAAGGAAGTTTTCCAACAAAACAGAGCTATCTTTGTGGGAGGCCCACTGTCTCTACTACCGTTTTCTAGCTCTAGCCCATCATGTCATGACAAAATACTATTAATAATCACAGAAGGCCTCACTACACCCAAGATAACAAGTGCTTAATGACTAGTTGGTATCATACAGATAGCAAGACATCATGACTATTTATTTGAAAAGGAACTGGGTATCAGACATGTCTATCATTGTCTGTCCCGGCCATGCCCCTCCTAATAAACGTGGACATATTCTGTGTCACGTAATGCCTCTTCGTACAGTCAATTGGTTAGGAATAGACGCTGATGCCAATGATGGCACAGTCGACATGAAGAACGTTCCAGTGTCCCAGGCCTTTAAGACTGAAAACTAGAGTGGCCATCAGAGACAGGCCATATCCCTGCCGAAGGTCTGAAGGACCACAGGCCCCTGGTTAGAATGGACTGCATGCAATTTCAATTCGATCCTGAGAAGTAAAGCAACGTCTCAGTCTGAAAGTTATCCAGCTCACAGGTCTACCAACCTAAAGCATCCCTTAGTTTTACCACAGTCATCCACTTTGATTTTGGCAAATGGATCCACAGGAGGAGCAGTAGGGAAAGGGTAACCTGGACAGTGAGAATAAATAATGGTTAGAAAGTCCAGTAAAAACTCTTTCAATGAGAATTTAAAAAAATACATTTACTATGTTCTATCACACCCATCTCGATGTAGATATAAGGCCTCAGAAAAGCCCCGTGTAAGCCTAATCACCCTCTTCATGAGGGGAGAATGCAGGGGACACATCTTTGAACTGAGCCTTAGGTGTTAGCTGAGAATAAGTGACTTTTCCCTTATTTTACAGGCAAGGAAACTGAGGCACTGAGAGGGGGCATAATTGCATATGAACACAGGCTCATCACTGTGATGTGGGAGCTCAAAAACCAGTTTTAATTAATACACATGCTCTAAGAGAAAAAAAAATATAGTCCTGGCTGGTATGGCTCAGTTGGTTGGGCATGATCCCGTGCACCTAAAGGTCACCCGTTTGATTCCTGGTCGGGGCATGTGCCCAGGTTGCAGGTTTGATCCCTAGTCAGGGGTGGCAACCCACTGTTGTTTCTCTCTCACACTGATGATTCTCTCTGTCTCTCCCTCTCCCTTTCTCTCTCACATCAATAAAAACATATTTAAAAAATTAACAATGACCCACTTATGTATTCAGTAGTAGAGGTTTTCCATTTATATATGTGATAATAGCATTTTTCCATCACTGTGAATTTCCATTTTTCATTAAGCTGCATATAACATTTTCATATCTCACTAAATTCTTTACACACATCATTTCTAACAACTGTGTACTTTTCTTGTAACATTACTTGGCATCGTAATGCATTAAATCATACAATTGAAGGGCAAGTGTGCATTATGCTTCCAGTTTGTAACAAAAATAATTTTCTCCTAGTCTGTTTCCTCAGTGTCTGAAGGAACCAAGTGTGATTCATCTTGTATTCTCTGCCCAGCATCTTGCCTCGCACTGGCCACTGAATAAATGATTGACAAATGAATAAATGAAATCACCCTATGACATTAGAAAAATAAATACACATTTTAAAAAATTACTTTTATTAGTTTTTCTTTTCTCATTATTTTGATGTCATTTCTTTATTTGTAATGTGTTGTTTTTTTAAGTGAGATTCTGTTTATTTTATTCTACCCTGTTTCTCCGAAAATAAGACAGTGTCTTATATTAATTTTTGCTCCCAAAGATGCACTAGGTCTTATGTTCAGGGGATGCCTTATTTTTCCATGAAGAAGAATACAGTATACATTTATTGTTGCACACACAAAAAAGGAAATTTATTACCTGTGTGTCCACACAATGTGCTCGACTCCTGCCCTGCGCGACTCACTGTCTAATTGTGAGTGAGCCAGACTCCGTCAGGGCAGAGCGAGCAGCAGGCGGCAGCTTGTCCTGGGGTGGCGTGGGTTCTCTGGTTAAAAGAGACCTCACACTTCCTGTGTGCTCCGGCTACGCTGCGGCCAACAGTGAGCTGCGCGGTAGCGCCCACTGCTATGGCCCAGAGTCCAGAGTTATGGTAGCTTCAGGAGGCCTTATTATCGGGGAGGCCTTATGTTCCGGGGAGGCCTTATTTTCGGGGGGGATGCCTTATATTTCAGCAAGAGGCAAACTGTAAGTGGGTCTTATTTTCAGGGGATGTCTTACTTTCAGGGAAACATGGCATTAATTATCCTTTAAGGAAAAAAAAGCCACTGGACTGCATTTTCCTGGCACATGGTTGCGTATTTTGGACAGGGGTGGGAACTTTTTTCTGCCAAGGGCCATTTGGATATTTATAACATCATTTTCGGGCCATACAAAATTATCAACTTAAAAATTAGCCTGCTCTATTTGGTCAAACATTTAATTACCTCGCACCTAATACATTGGCAAGGCCTGCCTTAGATGAGATATTTGTTTTTCTCTTTATATTGAACTGCTAAATGCTACTAACTATGCTGCGCCTCTTCATACAATGTTCTTCCTCGTACTTCTCACTACGGTGCTGTCCCAGGAGGATGACAGGCCTTGAGTGCACGAGGAGGGCTCGGAATCTGCCTTCGGGAGTCCCCTGGACTCGCCCTACCTGTGCCTACACTGGCTGTTCCTGAGTTGTTTCCTTTATAACAAAACTATACTATTTGTAGGTACAGTGCTTTCCTGAGTTCTAAGAGACATTCTAGTGGGTACCCTGAGTTGGTAGCCAGTTGGTCTGAATTGAGGACAGTCTTTTTGTGGCCCACCCCTTTACTTGTGATAACTCTGGGTCATTAATACCAGAAATAAACTTCAGGGTTGGCATCAGAATATAAGCAGATTTTACAATATTACATATTTCACTAGAATAAACTGATCTGGCATAAAATAAGTTGGGACTATGTGCCAGTATCTAAGATCCTGCTAGGTTGCAAAAAGTCTTATGTTCCCAAAACTCCAGCATGATTAACCGATAAGGTAATTACCAAAAGTGCCCGCAGCAGGCCCTGGATCTGAAGTTCAGGTTCTAGCCCCAGCCAGTTTGGCTCAGTGGTTGAGCATCGGCCTGTGGCCTGAAGGTTCCTGGATTCGATTCTGGTCAAGGGTATATACCTGTGTGTTCTGGATTTCATTTCATTTTTAAATTTCATGCTGTGATCTTTGACCAACCTCCCTGTCCTTAGCAAGTCTTCTAGTTGATGATTATCTGTGTTCCATAAAATATAGCCATAAATATTTTTATTAGTAGCAATTGGAATGGCATGACAACAGAGATAAATAGCCAACTGGAAATAGTATTGATTATAAGCAATCATCTACCACAAGACCACCAGGAGGTACGACCCTGGGAACTATTGCATTCTTCATCCCTTTGTCTCGTCAATCATTAGTCCCTGAGTTATACTATTGCAAAAAGTACTGCAACAGGTGTCCAGTAGCAAAGAATAATTTGTGCAAAGTGCTGGGCTGTCTGTCCCCTCTGGCTCAATCTTCCCAGTAGGAAATTACCCTATACTAAATTCTGTTATAGTCTACCAGAGGCCCGGTGCACAAAATTTGTGCAGGGTGGAGGGGAGGGGAGATCCCCTCAGCCCAGCCTGCACCCTCTCCAATCTGGGACCCCTCAGGGGATGTCCCACTACCAGTTTAGGCAGGGATCAGGCGTAAACCGGCAGTTGGACATCCCTCTCACAATCCTGGAGTGCTGGCTCCTAATCACTCACCTGCTTGCCTGCCTGGTCACCCCCAAATGCCTCCCCCCCGCAGCCTTGTTGCCCCCAACCCCCCCCCCCCCGCTGGCCTGGTTGCCTCTTACTGCCCCCCCTGCCAGGCTGGTCACCCCTCACAGTCTGTTCAGTCATTTGGTCATCCCTCACTAACCCCCCTGCCAGCCTGGTTGTAAGCAGCCATCTTGTGAGGGAGTGAGGGTTAATTTGCATATTACCTCTCTATTATATAGGATGGAGTTGTCTGCCAGTCTAAAAACACCTTCTCGTTTGGGTTGCTGTTACACCTTTGTCCCACTGTCAGACATGGGGTTTCTACCAGGATATTCCACAAGCACATCAATTCCATAGCCCAACACTGAGCTCCCCCACCTCCCAAATGCTCTTCCTTCTACCACAGTGAAGAATGCTACAGTCTTCCAACCCTGAAAACTGTAGTCCTAGGTTTCTCCACCTGCTATATATACTCACCCACCATTCTTTTATTCCCACCCTAGAAACCCGAGCCTGCCCTTTCACACTGTGTCATGGCCTATCTGATCCCCCCACCTTCCTCCCACTTCTCACACCACCTGCTGTCTTTCTAAAATGGGGAACTGAGCTTGTCACAATACTGTCTAAAGACCTTTTTTGGCCTCCCCCCGTCCCTGCCCTGACCCCACCGTTCTTTCTTCCCTACACTTACTTGTCTGCCTTGGTTTTGAGCTACATGGGTTAGAACCCCCAGGCATGGCCAGCTCTTCCTTCTCCCCTTACATTGTCCATCCCCCATTTTTCACTACTGGTTTTAGGGGGTTGTTTGCTTTTGCTTGTTCCTTTCCCTCCATTTTGGTGGCTATTTTTAAAAAAACTGTATTTATTGATTTTTGGAGAGGAAGGGAGAAGGATAGAGACATAGAAACATAGATGAGAAACATCATCGAATGGCTGCCCCTCCTCCCCTGACTGGGGATCAAATCCAAAACCCAAGCATGTACCTTGACTGGGAATCGAACCCTCTCTTGGTTCATGGGTCAATGCTCAACCACTGAGCCACACTGGCTGGGCTTGGTGCTATTTGTTTTCTTTTTCACTAAAATAAAAACTTGGATTGAGACCAAATAACATTGGTTTAGGGCAACCCCCTGCCCCCTTTCCTTCTTCTTACATGTGCCCTGTGAAACCTTCCAATAGCTATTCTGTTGTGGAGACCAATTAAGCCACTTTTTCTCCCTTCAGATATTCCTGTAATACAAGAGGTACTCATTTTCATGGTTGACTTTTTTTCAGGTTCTCAATATGGTTTTGTGGTTTCCATCCCTGTCTTATTCACAGATACTATCTGTTCCTTTCCTGTAATCCCTTGAGCCTGTTTTGCCATCCTCCACTGAGTGGTTAATGGCTTCTGGTTTGCTATTTATTGCCTCTAATTAACTACTTGGATCGCAACTCTCAGGTATTTAGTTCTTGAGTCCTTGATATTTTAACCAGAAATTATCTGTTCAGATCTCCGAGAGCCACTGCATCAGCACCTGTCTCTTTCTGGACTGCGTGAGTCGTCGTTTCCGCTCAGCAGAGTCACATCGTGAAGCAAAGCTGTCCTGGGACTTTGGAAAATGGAAAGCTCCCCCCACACACGTGGGGCCTGTTTAGCAAAGCATTCACCAAGGCACTCCTCCACTCAGCAACCTGCGGTTCTGAACTGCCTACCTCCCAATTCCAAACCCCTCTTCTCACGTCCACTCATGAAAGTATCCCATCCCGTCTGCCCTCTGCATTTCCTAGCATGTCAACAGGGACCCTCCATTCCAGGCAGGCCAGACAGCTTGCACACCTTTCCCATAAAGTCCATCAACAATCCCACACAGCTCTCTGCTGCTTCCTGGCTGTGTGACTTTAGCTAAGTTTTTCTGTGGGTCAGTTTTCTTCACTCTAAAGTGGAGAAAATTGTAGTATCTAAGAGTATTGCTGTAAAGATTAAAGTTAATATGTAAAATGCACTTAAAACAGTGCCTGGCACAGTAGGAAGCACTTATTAACAATTAGCTCCAATTGGTGTTATTATTGGGCTAGATTCATGGTGGATAAAAAGATAAAGTAGATATTGATTAACTTTAAAGATATAGATTTTTATAAATTACTTATTTTTTTTGTACTTTGTTTTATTTTCCTATCTCGGTTTCAGTAAAGGATTCAGAGATCATAAGCTATCTCCTGCCCAGAAAAAGTATATATACAGTGTTCCTACTTTTTCTTTTTCACTGAGCAAGGTGATACTACATTTGTTCAAATCGCAGAACAAATGAGGAGATACCATAAACGAAAAAGTGTGTGTGTGGTGGGGGGGAGTCTTTTTATTCTCAGATAGTAACAGTCTATGCATCTCAAAGGGGAAAAGCATGGAGGTAACATTTGCATCCCAAATGTTTAGGTGTAGGGTGATGAATTATGTAGCTGCATACAATATGCAGTCAATGTAGGAAGAATACAAGCAGATGAAGGGAACTCTGCCCTTCCAGGCCCTGCTCTTCTCTCTCTGCCTAACCAGCTCTTTCCCAAGATAGGAAAAACTGTGGTGTGAACTCGGTGGTCAGGAGCTCACTGACTGGGCCATGTCTTACAAGACAGCAACCAAGTATGGCGTTGTCCCCTTTCCCTTCCTCTACAGGGCATGGCCACACGGGCAGGCCAGCTACCATCACCCATGTGGGTGTGGAAAGACTCAGGGTCTGTTCCTCAGGCCTGGCCTGTGGATCTACGAGCTGGGAGAAGAGAGCACGACACTCGCTTTACCTGGGACTTAACCCTAAGGCAACACCCGGTTCCATTTTCTTTTCTTTCTTTTTTTGAGAGAACAACCAGAATAGGCCATTTAGCCATAATCATGTTGTAATTTGTTTTACATTCTACTGTTGTTCTAAATACTATGTAGATTCTGGCTAAGAACCTCAAGATAAAGAGGGATGCCTGGTAAGATTCAAGTCCTAAGACCCTATTCAAACCTCTGGCTGCACGTGCAGAATGGGTGAGAGGGGCAAGCAAACTGGGGATCCGTATACATACTGCATATCCTGCTGCCCCCTGTGCAGTTACCTCACCTAAATGTCCTCCCTCTTCTGTCCCACCAACGTCCTTCCTACTTCCCAGCTAACGCCATAAAGCCTTCACACGGCTGCAGCCCACCTGAGGTCCATGTTCATAAAACTGTCTGGTTATACAACTAACCTTATTCTCGCTGTAGATACAAACTGACATAGAGCATCTGACCTTGTTCTTCATTTGTTAGGTCCATGTGCCCAATGAGAATATAAGATTTCGTGTGCCACATCTGAGTTACCCGGCAGTGTGATAGGCTGACTATGAACAGAATAAATATGTTTCAGAGGCTTTCAGAAGCAGATGGACTTTGGGATATTTATTCTTTTCCAGAGTAACAGATTCTGCGTCTGCTTGTTGTGTTCCCCCTGCCTCCCTCCCCGCTATTCTCTCCTTCTCCCTAGCCACATGGCTACCCTGCTAGAAGACTACATTTCCCAGCCTCCTTTGCAGCTAGGTCATATAATTATGTTCTTGACCAAAGGAATGTGAGCAGCAGTGATCTGTACTACCAGCCTAAGAGGAAACTGTCTTCAGTTTCCCCGAACTTCCTGTCTTCTCCTTTCCTCAAGCATAAACAAGGACATGCAAGCAACTCAACTTCCACACAGATGAGGACAAAGTCTTAGGAGATGATGGAGCAATCAGATGGAAGGAACCTGAGTCCATGAATGACCTTGTGGATCAGAGCTGTCCCACCAGCTCAGACCAGCCTGACTCATGTGAGACAAAAACAAACCCTCTTACTTAAGCCACTGTATATAGAGGACTCTGTTTCAGCAGTTAACCCTCTGCCCAACTAATATATTTTCCCAAATCCGTTCTCTCCATCTTCCTTAATACAATAATTCCTACTTTTTAATTGGACTTTTTACTTCCCATCTAAAAGGCTACACATTCTAGTCTGCTTTGCAACTATGAGTGACCACATGACTAAGTTGTGGCTCAGTAGGATTGTTATATGGGACTTCTGCATAATCCCCTTATTGTCAGTGATCTTCTTCCCACTTCCTCTTTCCTACTGTCTGGAGAGCGAATGTAATGACCGGAGACCACGCAGCCATTTTGGCCCATGAAGTCACACGCTAAGAATTGTGAAGAAGCAGACCACCAGGATCCAGGGTCTCTGAGGATGGGCTCCGGGCTGCCTACTTCCAGATTTCTGTATATGACAGAGAAACGTCTATCTTAGTTAAGCTACTCATCTTTATGTGGTGTAGGTAGCTAAACCTAATCCTAGGCATCCGGTTCATAATAGTTGCTGGGACACACACATATTTTACTATTCCTCCTAGCAGAAGAAAATGGAAATGACTACTTTCCAAGTGGCAGGAAAAAAGAGGCCAGCTTCCCTTCCTTCTGAGCAGAATCTGTGGCTTTGTGCTCACTGAAGCATCCCCACGGGGAGGTCTATGGCTGACAAATCCCAGTCTCTGGGCCCAGCAGGCCCCCCCCCCCCCCCCAATGGTGGCTCACACCAGGGGACCCTAGCAGGCCGGGTAGAAAAGGAGTGGGATGGGGCGGGGGGCGGGGGCGGTGAGCACGCACAGAGCAGCGAGAGGTCGGGGCGCTTGCCTTTGCAAATCTAGGTCAGCACTCGCCGGGAGGAAGTAAGGCAGCATTTTTTGTCTGGATTTCTGTTTTCCTCCGGCTGCTCCAATCTCCCACAGCCCAGGCCAGATGGCAGCCTCCCCGCCTGCGCTCCCCCAACCCCCCACCGACCCCTGACTGAGAGGGCGGAGGCCAGGGGCTGGACGCGGAAGGGGGGGAGCCCACCTGTCCGCAGCTTCGCAGGATTTGGATAGCACCCTCTCTCGCCCGGCCTCAGTCTCCCCACCTGTAAAGCGGGCCCCTTCACCAGGCGGATGGGGGTCTGAGCCCTGCGCTCTCTGCCGGGTCTCGCCTCGGCTGCACTAGAGCTGCCTCCATTCGCGTCCCGTCCGCCTCCCCACTCTCGCTCCCGCCCCCGACCCCCCACCCCGGTCTCCCCTCCCGCCACCCCGCACCCTCCCGGCCTCACCTTCCTCCGACAGGTAGCGCAGGTCGTAGAACTCCCCGGCGAAGGTTCCGTAGGAGGAGTCGTGGCGCCGCACCGCTTCGTCGGCGCCCGCCTCGCCCCGCACGCGGCCCCGGGGTCCCCGGCCCCCCGGCCCCGCGCCGTCGTCCCCGGGGCTGGCGGCACAGGCGGCGGGGCCCGCCAGCAGCAGCAAGAACAGCGGCACCCAGAGCCCCCGGCTCTGCGCCGGCGGCCGCGCCATCGCTGCACACCGATCGCTGAGCCCGGCCGCTCGGGCCGCTGCGGGGACGCCGCGGGCGCGGGGCCGGGACCTCGCCGCCTCCGCCGCCGCCAGCACGCGCCGGCCCGCCCCCCGCCCGCAGCCCGCGCAGCCGCGGAGCCGCCTCGGTCTGCGCATCCTCGCGGGGCCCGCAGCCTCCCCCCTTCCCCGCCGGCCTCTGCTGCTCGCCCGCACCCTCCCCTCGCTTCCCGCGTCCTCCCGGCTGCTCCCCCTCTCCCTGCGCGTCTCCCGCGGGCGCAGGGGTGGCCCCCCTGGACCTGCTCTTCCGCACGCGGTCCTCAGCTCTGCAGCCCCGCAGCCCCTGGCCTCGCCGCACTGCAGGCTCGGGACTCGGGACTCGGTCGCGTTTCACAGGGTTCCCCACACACCCCAAGGGCGCGCGCGCAGGTTTAAGAGGTGCTCCCCTGAGGTTTACCTGGGACACACCTGGGCAGAACGGCTGCCTCCCCCGCCTTGTCCAGACACTTGGTGGTTTACAGAAAGCACCGCCTGTACCCACTGTGTCTTGGCATCATCACAGGAGGAAACTGAAATGGCAGGATCCCCACGTTAAGGGGAACAGAGGCGCTCAGAGCCCGGGGGACACCAGAGCCCAGCTCGTGGGGCTGGATGCGCCGCTTCCTCTCCACCTTTGAAGTGTGTCCTTGGCAGAGACCGCTGGGCCTTTGCATAACCCGCCCCCTTCAAAGCGAGGCGCCCGTGTACTCGGGTTCCCCCGCAGCAAGCTTTGTCCCAGGCCGGATGGGCACGCTGAATGCTCCGCTCGCTCAAGTCCATGCCCGCCGCTTGCATTCCCTTTGGTTGTTTACTCCGCCCTGAGGTCACACCAAGCGCTTCACTGCGTGCCAGGGCCCGGGTTCACCTCTAACGGTGGTGTGATAACACCTCCAAACCAAGCTGTCTTCCGTGAGAAATCACGGACACAGTTCTTTCTAGGCTGGTATTGCAGAGTCGGCATTTTTGCCTGCTTTTCTTTTTTTCGTTATATTTTCTTGCATAAACAAATAAAATAATGATGGAGACAGAAAAGCACAGAGAGGTTCCGAATGCAGACCCACAAAGTCAGCTTGTGTGGAGTGGTGACAGTGACCTCCATGATGACCAGGGAGTTTAAATAAGATGGTGTAGGTTAAGAATTAATAGGGTTCAAGGCTACTAGTGGCATGAATGAAGACAAGGTTGTGGAATACAAACATTCAGAAAGAAATGAGTGACTGCAGGGGAGATGGGAGATAGTGCTGGTGTAAAATAGCGAAGAGTGCTGTGAGACTCAGAGGTCAGGTGTTTGCTCTTGGGTATCAGCTGACATTGTCAGGGGGATGATCACTGACTCAACCTGTGGGTAGCAACACCTTTGGCGGTGAATGACCCTTTCACAGGGGTCGCCTAAGACCATCCTGCATATCAGATATTTACATTATGATTCATAACAATAGCAACATTACAGTTATGAAGCAGCAACGAAAATAATTTTATGGTCGGAGGTCACAACATGAGGAACTGTTTTAAGGGCCAGAAGGTTGAGAACCACTGAGTTAGAGCTTAAAGCTGTTTATCCCGATGGGTAATTCATGAAACCCTTTGGCTTCGTGAGGTCTCCCTATATACCAGCTGTTGCAGAGAGTCAGATTTATTGCTTGAAAAAGGTAAGATGAACTACAACTACTCTGTTTCCCCGAAAATAAGACAGTGTCTTATATTAATTTTTGCTCCCAAAGATGCGCTAGGTCTTATTTTCAGGGGATGTCTTATTTTTCCATGAAAAAGAATACGGTACACATTTATTGTTGCACACAAAAAAAGGAAATTTATTATCTGTGTGTCCACACAATGTGCCCGACTCCTGCCCCACGCGACTCACTGTCTAATTGTGAGTCAGCCAGACTTCGTCAGGGCAGAGCGAGCAGCAGGCGGCAGCTTGTCCTAGCGACAGTGCAGGCTCTCTGATTAAAAGAGACCTCACACTTCCTGCCTGCTCCAGCTACGCTGCGGCCAACAGTGAGCTGCATGGTGGTGCCCACTGCTATGGCCCAATAGCTTCAGGGAGCCTTATTATCGGGAAGGCCTTATGTTCGGGGGGGGCTTATTATTGGGGAGGCAATATGTTTGGGGGCTTATCTGGGAGGCCTTATTATCGGGGAGGTCTTATTTTTGGGAATGCCTTATATTTCAATGAGAGGCAAAACTGTAAATAGGTCTTATTTTCGGGAGATGTCTTAGTTTTGGGGAAACAGGGTATTTAACAATCAAAACAAAGAGACTTTGCCCCCCTCCAAACAACTTTGTAATGTATAAAATTCTAAAATACAAAAAAGGCAATCGATTGAAAAATCTATAAACATGTAATGCTAAAAAACACACAAAACCCAAAACACTACTTCTTAAAAATTGAAATTCCTTTCTTTTCTTCTCCTGTTCATCAGGGAGGGTATAGTCAGTTTTAAATGGATTGATATTTAGGGGGAAAAAAAACACAAAAACCCAAAATGAACACATTTCTGATTTCAGTGTTGATTCTCTGGTTTGGGAACCTGAGCATGTTATCTATTGCTGTTTTAGTCCCCTTTTTTTCTCTTTTGTGCACATTTTCTGGGAGGAAACTTTCCCTGAATATTCTGAGACCACTGGCTAGACAAGAGCCAGCTATTCACACAAGAACCTAGAGATGAACCCGAGCTCATTTTCACTTTTAGAAGAAACCACCTTCATTTCCTCTTCTCATCAAAGCCACTTCACTAAAACAACCTTTTTCTCTCTGTCATAAAAACTCCCCCAATTCAGTGCTGCATCTCGGTATCTGACCAGTAATGGATGTGCCCATGCTCTGTGCAGTAATAAATGTGATTTTTCCATGTTTGATGGCTTAAGGAGTAAAAACTGTGATCCTGGCAGCTTCTCCAAAGTTAAACAAACATTGCCATGTGACCAAACTATTCCAACCTCAGCCATGCACCCAAGAGAATGGAAAACATATGTTCATCCAAAACTTGTACACAAATGTTTGTATTATTCATAAATTCAAAAAGCGATGGCAACCCAAATGTCTGTCAACTGATAAAGGGATGAATAAAGGTGTAATATTCATACAATGGAATATTACTCAGCCATGAAAGGTGTATGTTCATACAATGGAATATTACTCGGCCATAACAAAAGGAATGAAGTACTGATCCACGCTACTACACAGATAAACCTTGAAAACATTGTGGTAAGTGAAAGGAACCAGACAAGGGACCACATGTGTGATTCCATGTATACGAAGTGTACAGAATAGGCAAATCCTTAGGCAGAAATTAGGAACAGGGCGTAAATCCGTGGTTGCTAAGGGATGGGAGACAGGTTGTGACTCTGGACATGGAGTTTCTTTTTTGGAATGATGGAAATGTTCTGGATTTAGGGGTGATGTTAGCACAACATTGCAAATATACTAAAATCCGCGGAATTTGTACACTTTAAAATGTTAATGGAATGCCGGATTTTTTAAAAAAAAATAGTGATCTTTGAGATGGTGAAAGAAAGGTAAAAATATTAGAATATTCCTGTGCTATTTGGGGAATATGAAATTTGGGGTGCATTCAGATGGGATCTTTTGAACGCTCCATGACCTAGTTTTAAAATTCTTCAAACATAAGAAAGATGCTCCTATGCAGTCTACAGTCCACATACCCTATGGGTCACCAGCTTCCCAGGCCCCTGGCACTCACCCCCATGCCCATCAGGAGTCAGGGGCCCACAGTTCGGAGGCCTGGACTATGCCAGCAAGCTGACTTCCCCATCCTGGACATAACGTGTGTGTGCTGATTTCCCCACCCTGGACATAACATATGTGTTGTGTGACCACATGGGACCATTGTTTTGGTTTTAAGTATTTAAAACAGATGAAGCGACTGTACCAATTCACTTTTAGCCCTGTGAATCCACCCAAGCCAATGTCTTCTGCTCAGCTCCCAATGCCAAGCACCAGTCACACATTTACATAGGCAAATAACCAGGACAACTGCTGAAACAATGGAATCCTCTTGATTTTACTGATTAGAGTTGAGCTGCCAAAGGTACTGGGTTTTCATACACAGTAGTAGCCAACTAGTTTGCGATCAGACTTCTGAAACATCGGTGACATCCACCTTCCGAAACATCTGTGAACCCAGGGAGATGCGGGGAGGAAGAAGCAGGAGACTCAGAAGCTCCTGAAAACAGCAGCCGGAAAGCCCATGCATCCCTCCTCAGCAGCAGAGCCAACCTGACACCACGTGACACTGGGGCTCCTGCCCTCCACAAGAGAACTTCCTGTTTTGCCTGGGAGGTTCTCATCAGAGAGCAGGAGGTGAAGAGCAGAAGACTCAGAAAGCTAACAGGTGAGGGGAGGAGGAGGGTGCCGGATTGGCAAGAGCTGAAGAGCCCAGACACAGAGAGCTCCCATATTGTACAGAAACACATTTGGCATCATCGTGTGCACGAGATAAAGAACAGCGAAAGCTGTTTTAAAGGTACAGCCAGGGGTCAGGTAGTACAGGGATAAAAAAGTCCCAAATACCCCAACTGTCCCAGATGGCTTCACCAGCAGAGAAGACAGCAGAAGCCATCAATGAGATGCGCACAACAGGCTGTGGAAGGCCAAGTCAAGCCCCACACGTTCTGATAGCTTCTAAGGACATGACCGCACCACGCCAAGTACAAAAGGAGCTGATGTTTACAATGATGACCATGACTTACCAAGAAAAGTGAAATACTCTCCGGTATACTCTGTTTACTAAGGCAGGGAAGTGTGTAATACAGCTTAGAAAGATTTCCCTCAAAAAATATTAATATTTTAAAGATTCAGCACTTCAGGGGTTAATCCTCTGTGATCTGAATATTCGCTTACACGCCTCCTTTTACAACAATGCTAGTAAATGAGGCATTGCTCTTTTTAAATAATCATTAGTATCAAATTATTGGCACCATTCAGTTTTAAGTACAGGGACAGGAGAGCAAACTATACAACACAACATAAAAATACAGTTCTGATACAAATATATGAGATCAGTTCCACTTAACAAGCGGTCTTAAGAAATGGATGGACATTTTACACACAAGGAAATATAGCTAGTAAATCATCACATGGAAAAGTGCTCGGCCTTGCTAGCAATTAATGAAACAAAACAACCTTTCAAGGACAACTGTACACACCTATTAAACGAGCAAAAATAAATTAAAATGGCAAAACCCAATACTGGCAGAGCTACCGGTAAATAGAAATGCTCATACATTGCTGGTGGCATCATAAATTGTAGGAGTTCAAGCATTCAGAGGGGATCAGGGGGTTGACCTTTACGGTCCTTCCAACCCGAAGATTGGATCTTTCTAGAAAGCAATCTGGCAATAAAGCAAGAGTTATACAATACTTCATGCTCTTTGACCTTACAATCCCTCTTTGGAGATATTCCCAGGGGAGAATCCAAGGAAGGATAATTTTTTTACAAAGATATTCATAGCAGCACTATTTATAAGAGTGAAAACTTGGATATAACTCAAATATCTAATAATGGGGAGAAGTGAGGTTAACCATCTTATATGGATATAAAGACATTTAAATTGGGTGAGAGTAGGATCTGCATTGAAAAGAGAAGTTATGTGTTAGGCGGAGAAGTACAACCAAAGAGTGTGTACACACCGATCATACCTATGTAAAAAAGGTGTGCATATTCATCGAGAAAGCTTGGGAAACGATTTGGAGGGTTAGTTTGTGGCTAGGGGGTTCCTTTATTCCTGCAAAGTTGTTCAAGTGCATAATAAAAATTTAAAAACACGTTTCTGGAAACTTACAAAAAGAGAGCAGAGTTTCTTCTGGTCAAGGTTCTAGCAACAGGATAGGAATTGATCAACTTTAGAAATAATTCTCCTTTATGGAACACCCCCAATGAATCCTGATACCGAATCACCTTAACCTTGTAAGGATTTTTTAGAATTTAAGCTATAATTTCCTACTTTGGGTTTGATCATAAATTCTGTGTATCCCAAATAATATTGTATTTAACAAAGTCACAAGTGAAATTATGTTTCAGATCAAGCTGAAGTACCTCGAGTCCTGGTGATTACAACTCTCCCTTTTAGTTCACCTACTCGTGTCTGAATAAAAATGAATGTTAAAGACTTTAAAAGATCTGTGTATTTACCAGTGTAAATGAAAAACCAGCAATAAAGAATTATTCTCTCATTAAAAATGACTCTTTAGCAAACAGTCAAAGCTTGGTGTAAGTTTCAATCATACAAAATCACATGATTGAGATTGATAGCAAAGAATTCTGCGCCTTAGTAACTCCTGTGGTTATCAATGAACACACACAGGTACTTCTGAAAAGGAATCCCCATTTTCCCCTTTCTTTTCGCCAAGACTTACAAATCCTGTCTCCACTACATTGAGTAGAAGAAAAACTCTAATACTCAGGAGACATTAAATAACTTTTCCAATAAAAGTCAAGCCAGATGTTGGCTTCCACGAACCATGGGGACCTGGGCGAGCAGAGCACACATTTGCATGTTGTGCTAGAGTGAGCACACAAAGCCCGAAGAAGGAAAATGACAGAAGGCACCATGCCGTCCTCCAGGCAACAAGGGGAGAATTCACAGTTCGGTCATCAACAGTCTTTTCATCATTTTCTCTCTCTCCAGTTCCTGCCGGAGCGTCTCCGCACTGAAACAGAGAGTAGGTGACAGAACAGTAAGATAAAGCCTCAAAAATCACAAGGGCAGACTTGCTGAAGTTGTCACCCAGATTCGTTCCTGCTTGTAGTTCTTGACTTTCTCTGTCAGGGTCCTTCAGGACCCCCTACATTTGCTAGCATGACAACGACCTGAAATTGTCTGGCTACCTGTTGACTTCCCCCTCCAGACGGAGAGTTCCTCAGGGGACAGACTGTATACACGTCATTTGCCTCGGAACCGCCAGAACCTAGCACAGGAGCTGGTGCACAGCAGCCTCTCAGGAATGGACTTTTGTGTGACTGGGACGATGTCCAGAGGTTAGGCTTCTGTAAATCAAGCTTTCCATTGGTCTCGTATGCACTTTCTCCTACAATTCCCTCCTATGTTTTAATAAGTAAAACTGAATTAGGATGGGCTGCTTTAAGAGATTGCTTCTAACTTCTTGGCCCTCAGCCCCAGTTGCCTATCTCTGGAATCTGTCTCTTCTGTTTACACACACACACACACACACACACATGCACATACACACTCATTTAATGTCTGTCTCTTCTTCCGGAACACTAAATTGTAAACCTCATAAAGGTAGGATTTCTACCTCTTTTGTCCACTGTACATCCCTAGCTGCTGAAATACTGTCTAGCCTTTGAAGCCATGTCAATAAACCCAGAAAAAAATGAATGAAAGAATAAATGACTGGCTGGCAGACGTCACAGACACAGTGACCCTAAGGCCTGTGCCTGGTTACCCTGACCCACCTGGCTGCCAGAGAAACAGGCTTCCGAGTGGTGTAGATGGTCTGCACTGTGGAGATGGTCTCTGTCAAAGGCCTCAGGGTCACGGCTGGGATCAGCGGGGAAGACTGGCCAGGGCAGCACTGTAACTTACTGTCTCTAAAGTCCGCCTGGAGAGGAAATAGGAACGAGGAAAGCAATCTCAACCTAGGGTTCCTTGCGTGCTGTTGGCCACTCCCTAAGCCATCACATGCAATTCCTGTTCCTTTCTAATAACAGTTAAACTCAATCGGCATTTATTAAATGATTTTACTTTGTGCCAGGCACTATGCGAAGTACTTGACACACACTGCCTCCTCACAATGCTGTAAGGTGGAGATCATATTTCATCACACCTTAGACCCCATCATTGTAAGATGCACCATTTTCCCATGTGCCACCACCGAGAAAGAAAAATGTGACCAAACTTTGTCCCACCCTCCATTGTAATGAGCTTTTTTTTATTTCAGAGATGTTAAAAGATGGGAAAAAAAAGTGCATCTTAGAACTGATTTTATGGAAAAGGAAAGTGAAGCCCCAGAGAAGTCAAGAATCTCCCCAAGGTCACACAGGGTGTGTTAAGAACCAGTATTTAGAACCAGGGTGAGCTGGCTCCATAACTGGTGTCTTTCACCACCACAGCAATGGTTCTGAAGTATGGTCCCAGGCTAGCAGCATCAGTATTATCTTGAAACTTGGTAAAAATGCAAATTCTCAGGCCCCACCAAAGACCTTTGGAACCAGAATGTCTGGGGAAGTTCAGCAATCTGTGTTTCCACAAGGCCTCTAGATAATTCTGAAACCAAGTAATGTTTGAAAACTACTGGTCTAGAGTATACTGCCTCATTTAGAGAAAATAACTGGTTGTTTTTGTTTGCTTTAAAAGGCATGATATGCTTATTGTTTTTATACAGAAAACTTAGAAGATCCATAATAGCAAATAAATGAAGAAATTCCATAATCCTTTACTGTTTTCATAATCCTATAACTTGATTTTTCACACTATTTCCTAGCTTTCTAAAGAAGAGGCATTGACCATCAAATGAGCACTAATTTAGACAGAAGAAAACATTTTTCATGTTTCTAGGAAAACATGAAAGAATCTCTAAAAATATCAAGTATAGCTATAGTTCTGTAAGGATATATTTGGCTTGAGCAATGGGGAGAGGCTTATCTTTGAGAGGCCATGAGAGGCTATTGCTGCAAAATACACACCCCTGTTTGTTTTACACCTGCCTTTAGAGGGAAAACTAGCCTGGCCTGCAATGGAGCAATGCCAAAGAACTGACCATGAAAAAGGGAGCATTAGACATTTTCTAGCATGTAGTGTTTGCCACGAAGAGTTTGCACAAATGTTGGGCTATAGTCATCATTTGTGCAGTCCACCGGATAATTCTGGCTCATCACTTTCCAGGACCTTGGTAGGGCTGCTCTTCCCCACCCTCTTTAAAGTTAGGCATGGCCTCCAGGCCAGTGTGGCTCAATAGTGGAGCACAGACCCATGAACTAGGAGGTCATGGTTTGATTCCTTTTAGGGCACATGCCTGAGTTTTGGGCTTGATCCCCAGTAGGGAGTATGCCAGAGGCAGCCAACCAGTGTTTCTCTCTCATCATTGATGTTTCCATCTCTTTCTCCCTTTCTCTTCCTCTCTGAAATATATATATCTAAACTAATAAAAGCGAAATATTAAAATTAACCGTTTCTCTGAGACAGGGTAAGCCACGCCCACCAGCCAATCAGAGCGGCTGTATGCAAATTAGCCCAGCCAACATGGCGGCCGCCACTCACAGACCTGAGTAAACAGCCCTTTCCATTGCGGCAGGAGCGAAAGTGAAGCTGCGCCCCTCAGCTCAGCTCCGATTAAACTGCCTCTAGCGAAACACAGCTTTTTGAAACATTGTAACA
>PVJC01025751.1:0-24514 GCA_004026665.1 Murina feae | reverse complement strand
TCCTTTAGCTTTTTCTTGTCTGTGAAGCTCTTTATCTGACCATCAATTTTACATGATAGCTTTGCTGGGTAGAGTAATCTTGGTTGTAGGTTCTTGCTATTCATCACTTTGAATATTTCTTGCCACTCCCTTCTGGCCTGCATGGTTTCTGTTGAGAAATCAGCTGACAGTCATATGGGTACTCCCTTGTAGGTAACTAACTGTTTTTCTCTTGCTGCTTTTAAGTTCTGTCTTTGTCTTTTGCCGTTGGCATTTTAATTATGATGTGTCTTGGTGTGGTCCTCCTTGGATTCCTTTTGTTTGGAATTATCTGGGCTTCCTGGACTTGTGAATCTATTTCTTTCACCAGGTATGGGAAGTTTTCTGTCATTATTTATTCAAATATGTTTTCAATCTCTTGCTCTCTCTCTTCTTCTGGCACCCTTATAATTCTGATGTTGGTATGTTTAAAGTTGTCCCAGAGGCTCCTTACACTATCTTCATATTTTTGGATTCTTTTTTCTTTTTTCTTTTCCAGTTGGGTGCTTTTTCTTCTTCGTATTTCAAATCTTTGACTTGATTTTTGCGAACCTCTTGTCTGCTGTTGGAACTCTGTATAATATTCTTTATTTCAGTCAGCGTATGCTTAATTTCTAGTTGGTCCTTTTTCATATCCTCGAGGGTCTCACTAGATTTATTGAGGGTCTCACTAAATTTATCAGCAGTTTCTAGAAAATTCTTGAAAAACCTTAATACTGTGGTTTTGCACTCTATATCCATTCATTTGCTTTCCTCCATTTCTGTCATTTGTGATCTGTTTCTTTGTCTCCGCATTTTGGCTACTTCCCTGCATTGATAGAGTGGCTTTCTGTGCTAGGTGTCCTATAGGGTCCAGTGATTCAGCCTCCCCAATCACCTGGGGTGGACACTCTTGGTGTACACCTTTGAGGGCTGGGTGCACAGTCTTGTTGTAGTTAAGTCTTGATTGCTATTGGTATCAGTGGGAGGAAATGACCTCCAGGCCTTTTTCCTCGTTGTTTGGGGTTTGGAACTTTTGGAGTTCTCTGTCCCAGCTGCAGTCTGTTAGGTTAGGCTGCAAGGAGACAGGCGCATAGCTTGGGTGGGGTTGTAAATTGGGTGGGGCGGGTCTCAGGGAATTAGCGGGGCAGAGCAACCCACGATGGCTGCCCCTCAGCTGGCTCTGTGGCTTCTCCCAGTTTTGATGTCTCCATGCCCTGGTGTCTGTGTGCCCGAGTCCCCGAGTCTCGGAGCTCCACGTCAGTGATCGCTGCGAACAGCTCTGCTAGAATGCCACTTGTCTTCTGCCCCGCTGCCAGACAGCCCGCAATGAGTTCAGTGCGACCCCGGAGCTTGTAATCCCCTTCCAAGCCACGGACCCAGGTGCAGCTCCCACCACAGTTTCGCCCATGCCACCACTGTTTTGCACCCGTCCGTACCTCTCAGTTTTGGCGCCGAGAACTTCTACTCAGTCTCAAAGCACTACTTCTCTTGCCTTCTAGTTGCAAAGCTTCCAATCCCTTGGTTCTGGAGGATGGCTGTTTAGCTTTATAGTTGTATTTTTTAATGTGGTTGTGGGAGGCTGCGCATTCAGGTATATACCTTATGCTGCCATCTTGGTTCTCTCTCTGCTGTTTTTTTAATACCTGCAGGTGCTTGGGCCTCTAAGCCCGATGGGGCTGCTTGAGGGAGGGGGAAGGCAGGGGAGGAGGGACTTTTGGGGACAGGAGAGATGGGGACAGGAAAGATGGGGACAGTCTGCAATTGTAGGACATTGAAGAATCTGTCAACTGGAAATAGGTAAAACAGACTTCTCTGAGATCCCAGACTATATAATTAGGACCAGAGGTAGAGCTAAAGGAGACACATTTTTCTGTTACTATAAGCAAAACAACAACAACAACAAACCAAACTGTGTTTTTTTCACAATCAGAACTGTCTGCCAATTGTGCTGGTCTCATGACCTCAGAGAAGGCTTCCATGAACTCCCCCCGCAACTTCCCCAACTAAATTTGATTCTCCCCACCATTATTTTTGGGCCATCAACCTACTTAATTCCTTCAAGTTACTTATCAAAGTCAATAAACATCATGTCCACTGTTGCTCACTTGCTTGGTTTCTGTTTACTAGTCTGAGACATATGCTTCTTGAGGGCAGAGGTCTTTGTGTCTTGTCCATTCTTGCTTCTTCAGTGCCTAGCATGGGGCCTAGGGCATAGTAGGAACTCAATAAACAACTGTTGATTCAATTAATATAGAGTGAATGAATACTGCAGGAGGAAATAAATTCCCCACCCCTGAAAAGATTTAAGCAGAGGTCAAATGATCAATAGTCAGGGATGTTAGAAAGCCCTCCTTCCTCCTTCCTGCATTGTTAGTGATGCCAGCTGCTGTGACAAACAGACCCAAACTCTACAAGGGGTCAACCACCAAAGAGAGCTAATTTGATGGGTAGGCAGCTCTTTTCCAGGAAGTGGCTCAGGAACTCAGGCCCCTTTCATCTGTGGCTCCATCATCTTCAATATGTGGCTTTTTGGATCACCATGCTCAATGGGATCAGGCAGTTAGAAGAGGTAATGATAGACCATGCCTGGAAGAGGGATACATCCCCTCCACTTGCATTCCACTGACCAGCACTCCATAGTACCTCATTGCAGGGTTTGGGTTATGGCCCAGGAGAGAGGGGTTTGAGTTTGGTTATAATCTTGCAGGCTGTGCTATGCCTGCCTGGGGCAGGAGCCAGGAGCAGATGTCTTCTGGGAGCCTCTGTAGTACCCAGCAATTGTGTTTGAAGGTGTGTGTTTACCTTTTGCAACAACTTAGCACATAGGGAGAAGTCAGGTACTTGTTATCTCTTTTCTAGCTAATAAATTCTTTCTTTTGCTCAAGAATTCTCTTCACTGTTTCTGGTGTATCATTATTGACAGTGAGAACATTGACTTAGGCAACCACAAAGATGCCTGTCAGACAGAGATCTGCCTAGGAATCCCAGCCTTATCACTCCCTAGATATGTGGCATTGGGCAAGTGACCTAACCTCTCTATGCCTCTACTTCATTCTATGGAAAATAAGGACAATAACAACAATAACACCTACTTTGGAATGAGGCTTAAAAGAGTAGAGGTATGCACCATTCATGGTGCATTTACTCTAGGTCGTTATCCTAAATGCTTATCTTTTTATCATCTTTTTAAAGTTTTCACAGCAACTCTATGAAGTAGATAGTATCATTAGTCCTAATTTTACAGGGGAGAACACAGAATCACTGAGAGATAAAGCAGCTTGTCTAAAGTCACACAGCTGTTAGACTGGGAACTGGGACCTGGACGAAGTCATCCAATTTCAGAGCCCACAAGGTAGGTAATAGATGATAAGAATGTACCACAAGGATGATTTTTGTTGTTATTGGCACTAGAGGCAGAGCCAGTCCTTGGCTTACTTATAATATTAGTCATGATTTGCAACACATTTCACAGTCTATAAATTGCCATTGTGGCTCTTAGCCTGATAGGTCTTCACAGTAACTCTGAGGTACTTTCATTAAGGTATCCCTTTTATAGGGGATAAAAGTGAGCCTCTTTTTATAGGGGATAAAAATGAGCCTCAGAAGGCATGGGTCACTGGTTCAAAGTCACACAACCAGAAACTAGTGGAATTGGCTGTCAAACTCTGATTTTCGACAAGGCCGTTGGCTGGTTAAATTCAAGTTAATATTTGTTAAGCACTTAGAATGGTGCCTGGTACATAGTAAGCATGATATAAGTGTTCATTAAATAAATACATTAAATAAATATCACACCTCCCTGGCCTCTTGTACAAACATTTCTCTAGCACCTGTGACCATCTGGGCAGTTAGGGTGTGGTAGCTGTGAGCCTGGGTCTCTTGTTCACTCCTCAACCCTCTTGGGTCCAGGGGCTTTAGGCTGCCTCTTGGCTCGGATGCTTTGTTCACTTTCTCTCCTCACCCTTGTCTGCTCTTTTTGGCAGCCCCTCCCCACAATTTTTTAAAAACTGGCTTCTCATTGTTCCTGTTCTTGCAGGTCTCTACTTGCTACAATCTGATTGAGGTATTATTAACTCTCAGTGATCTGATGGGTCACAGTTCACTCTCAAAAAGCTATTTACATTCTATCGGAGCTTCGGTTAACCCAAAGAAGTGATCGTGGCAGAATTTCAGACCAGTGGAAGACATTTATGGACGAGAACGCCTGAAATCAAAGAAAGTTGCTCAGGGTTTTAATAAAGTCTATCCTGATTGGAAGATTGTCGATGTTCCTCTCTCTCTCTGCGCCCTTTCCATAAGAGCTCTTTCTTAAGTTGCTTTAGAAGATTCCTAACATTTCTTGTCAAATGGGCCCCAAATGATTTCAAACTCATACTTTTAAAAGAACAGAAACATATTCTCTTCCCTCTGAGGACCAAGTTTTCTGTCCTCACAGGAAAAATAATGTTCTGTTTTAAAGAGAAGTAGCTCAGAGTGATTCCAAAAGTCATGACCCTACACCTTGGCCGGTGTGGGTCAGTGGTTGGAGCATTGGCCCACACACCGAAGGGTCATAGGTTTGATTCCCAGTCACGAGTACATACCTGGGTTTCAGGTTCTCTCCCTGGTCCCCCTTACCTCCCCATTGGGGTGCATGTGGGAGGCAACCAGTCAATCTTTCACACTCCCTTCTACTTGCTCTGAAAAACAATGAAAAAAATATCCTCAGGTGAAGCTTAAAAAGAATAAAACAATAAGAAGAAATGGTAACATGGTGATAAGTTTGGAGAAAAGAATCAGAAACATATGGATTAATTTCTCCTGAAATTACATAGAGATTTTAATAGAGAACATTCTCAGGGGAACAAGCATGTTTTTTGATATTCCTAACCAAATCCCAAACAATGGAGAGCTGCTTTAGAATATTTTTTTCTTTTTTAAAAAAAAATATTGCCGGAAGCCAATCATCTAATATAATAAAAGAGTAATAGGCAAATTGACCATTGCCCGAGACACCTAAGCCATGCCCACCAGCCAAGCCACGCCTCCCAGCCAACCAGAGCGGCTGTATGCAAATTAGCCCAGCCAAGATGGAGGCCAGCAGCCATGGTGCTAGAGCAAACCAGAGGCTTCTGTTGCAACTGCCTGCCTAGGCTGGCTGAGCCTCTGCTCACGGCCATGCCCACCAGCCAATCAGAGTGGCTGTATGCAAATTAACCCAGCCAAGATGGAGACTGGCAGGGCGGCTCTGAACTGGGAGCCTCCGCAGCCAGCATAGCTGTGCCAGGTGTGTCAGCCCAGTGGGGGGGGGGGGGGGCGGGTCCGGCCTGGGGCCTCCTCGGGGCATCCGGGAGCGCCTGTCCTGGGTCTGCTGCCTGGCTCTGCCCCGGGGGCCTCCTCGGGGGCATTCAGGAGCACTTGTCCAGGGTCTGCTACTTTCATCTGCCCCCCAGGGGCCTCCACAGGGCATGCGGGAGCGTCTGCTGCACAGTGCAGAGAATCCGAAGCCAGTCTGCTGCCCAGCTCCACCCTGGGTGTGTTTGCTCAGCAGCAGGGCCCCACCGAGGGATCCTGTACCAGCGTCCACCCCTGGCTTGCCACCCAGCTCTGCACCAGGTGTGTCCCCTCAGCAGTGGGGGCCCACCAGGCGTGTGCGATCATGGGCCCTCTGGTGGGAAACGTCCACACCTTCACTCACCAGCCCTCCCACCCCCCAGTGCATGAACCCTGAAGGGGCTGTGGGCAGCCTGAAAATGGCCCTCAGCCCCTCACCCAGGCTGGCCAGGCATGCCAGCAGGTGGACATCTCCCCTGAGGTGTCCCAGACTGCAAGAGGGCACAGGCCAGGCTGAGGGACCCCCACCCCCCGAGTGCACATATTTTTGTGCACCGGGCCCCTAGTTGTTTTAATAGAGAGCTGTGGACAGGGAATTCGGAGGGCTGGTCAACCTTAATTGCTCGAGAGGGTCAGAGCTAATTACTAGATATTGGTAGTTGAAGAAGCCCCCACCTGTTAGTCCAAAATTCACTGATTGGCTTTTATTGGAGTTTCCTGCCGAGGAGATATGGGTGTATCCTATAATTTTAATCCTAATAAAAGGGGATGGAAAAGCCAGAGCGAGTAGTAGTCCTCCCACTAGAGTTGGAACTACCACCTGGCCCCTATTTCCCAAATTAAATGTTTTCTAAATCTCTTTTCATTTGTGTGCGGCCTTCTCCAGAACCCGAACCCTGAACTGGAACCCTGAATCACGCGGAATGTGAAAGGGGCTTCCACAAATATTTTATTGATTTTTTTATGGAGGGGAAGGAAGTGGGATAGAGAGTTAGAAACATTGATCAGCTGCCTCCTGCACACCCCCTACTGGGAATGTGCCTGAAACCAAGGTACATGCCCCTGACCAAAATCGAACCCGGGACCCTTCAGTCTGCAGGTCAACTCATTATCCACTGAGCCAAACTGGTCAGGGTTAGAATAGTTTCTTAAAAAAAGAAACAACAACAAAATAACCCAAACCCTCCTTAGTCTCAGAACTTGAAAAGCAAGCTGAATTATTATGTCTTTTCCATAGCTTGTTTTCAACTACTATATAACAAAAGATTTCCCTGGTATAATATTGCCTCAGCAGAGGTCCAAGGAAAAAAAACATAACCCATATCCAAGATGTGTCCTCTGCCCGACCCCTGAAAACTGGGAAAGTTTATTTTAGTGGCATAAGTTTCGGTTTTCTCATCTATGAAACAGGCTATTATACCTTATTTGTAAAGTCGTAGATGAGATATTATACCTGTAATGTTTCTGTATAAAATTTTTAGCCCATATTTAGCCCTTGATAAGGCTCTGACAATTGTTATTATTACATTACTAAATAAATAAGTCCATGTAACATAGGGTTTTTCTTAGTCCCTTAACATACAGTAATTTATTTCTAGCTAAATTCCTATTTAATTTATTGTTTACATTAGCAGAAGGAAGAAGTTGAGGGCTGAGCTAGAGAATTGGTTAAATACGCTATTTTTTTCTTTTTTAAATCATCACCAAGGTATGTTTTTATTGAGTTTTAGAGAGAAAAGAAGTGTGTGTGTGTGTGTGTGTGTGAGAGAGAGAGAGAGAGAGAGAGAGAGAGAGAGAGAGAGAGAGAGAGAAACATTAATGTGAGAGAAACTTCGATTGGTTACCTTCTGTAAGCACCCCAAATGGGGATTGAACCCACAATCTAGTTATATGCCCTGTCTGGGAATTGAAGTATGGGATGATGCTTCAACCAACTGAGCCACCCAGCTAGGGCAAATATGCTATTTTAAGTATCAGAACTGGATTCAAATTCTACCTCTACTAGTTATTGACTATTGACTTTGCCAAGGGATTTAACTTTTTTCATTTGTAAAATGGGAACAATAGTACTTGCTTCTTAGTGTTGTGAAGAGTAAATAAAAGAGTATATGTAAACTGATTGGCATAGTGTTTAGATATAGTAAATTGCTCAAAAAATGGGAATTACTACATGATCATGATAAATATCAGCAATGTTTTGTTACATGTCAAATATTTTTCCTTTTCTTACTCTTTCCTACCTTAAATATACTAATTTGCTTAGTTACCCCAAATCACCATCTAAATTGAAACACTACACACAAACATGCTAGCCACTTGCCTTCTTCCTTCCTTCTCTATTTACTATTACTCTTTAGGAAGCACTTGCAGCTACATTTTGCTGGAAAGATAGTGTCTAACCATAGATCTCTTACAGTTAAGTTTATTCTTACCATGAAATTTTTCATGTCGATGTCATAATGAATGATCATGGAATGAGCCAGTTTCTCCTGGAGAACTCTGCTGAAACTAGTCATAGCATATAAGTGCTGGAGAGCACTGGGAGGCAGTCTTTTGACAGATGTTTATTGGTTACCTGTTCTGTGCCCAATACTGTGTAAATGCAAAGATTTAAAAGGAAAGTGTGGCCCTAACCGATTTGGCTCAGTGGATGGAGCGTTGGCCTGCGGACTGAAGGGTCCCAGGTTCGGTTCCAGTCAAGGGCATGTACCTTGGTTTCGGGCACATTCCCAGTAGGGGGTGTGCAAGAAGCAGCTGATTGATGTTTCTCTCTCATCGATGTTTCTAACTCTCTATCCCTCTTCCTTCCTCTCTGTAAAAAAAAAAAATATCAATATATTAAAAAAATAAATAAAAGGAAAGTGTGTAAGGTATAGTCCCTGACCACAGGGTGTTCACAACCTAAGTAGGATATTAAATACAAAATTTTAATATCCTACTGAAAAACAAAATTTCCCCAAGGAGTACTATCTTAGGCAGAAGTTATTAATTGACTGGGCTTAAGGACTAAAGGAGGGGAAGACCTAGTGGTACTTTACATTAATTACCTCACTTCATTTGTGTAACATCCCAGAAATCATGCACTTTGTTATCTCCATTTAACAGACAAAGAAACTAAGACTCAGAGAGGTTATATAACCTCTCTTACTAAAAACAAAACCCAAACCCCGTAAACGGATTCTATGATTGTTCTGAAAGTCAGATTCAGACAGCCTTTTCACTTTGCCCATCTGTAAAATGGGTTGATAGCTACTAACCAGTAAGGAACAAAGGAGACAAAGTGAAACCTATGGGGAATAGATATAGATTTTAATGGTTAGAATACTGTAAAAATGTTGCAGTTCATACTCAATTCTGACCTCTGAGCTCCTTCTTTCTGTGACAACATTCTTAAATCAAGTTGGTATTTATTTATTTATTTATTTATTTATTTATTTATTTATTTTAATATATTTTATTGATTTTTTTACAGAGAGGAAGGGAGAGGGATAGAAAGGTAGAAACATCAATGAGAGAGAAACATCGATCAGCTGCCTCCTGCACACCTCCCACTGGGGATGTGCCTGCAACCAAGGTACATGCCCTTGACCGGAATCAAACCCGGAACCTTTCAGTCCGCAGGCTGACGCTCTATCCACTAAGCCAAACCAGTTAGGGCTCAAGTTGGTTTTTAAAAGAGTGCTCTGAATGTACTGACATCTCATCCCACTTCACATAATAAAACATCACCCAGTCTATGTGCTGATCATTTTCCCAATAATGTTATAGTGACAAAAATCAACAAGTTTCTTGTCAGAACATCTTAGTCATTAAAAATACATTAATAGCTCATTATTCAAGATACTGTACTAATCCTGCTCATTTCCTATTGAAACTTATTAAATACTAAAAGCCTAATCAACCAGAAGTAGTGTTCAGTGGCTATAAAAAGAATGCTCCATTAAAGAAAAAACGAGTTATGATCAAAATAATAATTATAATACATTGTATTTATTTGGTACTGAGATTCTCTGATGGTTGAATGGCTTTGTAATTTATATAGAAAAGGACTGAGGATACAATGTTTTCTAAAGTTAAATTAAA
Organism: Murina feae; assembly: GCA_004026665.1. Taxonomy (NCBI): domain Eukaryota; kingdom Metazoa; phylum Chordata; class Mammalia; order Chiroptera; family Vespertilionidae; genus Murina; species Murina feae. Next base: position 15,118 of record PVJC01025751.1, on the reverse strand, counting down.
GGGGTGTGTGCCTGTGTGTGCGTGGTGGGAAGCAATAAAGTCTTAAGGACTTTCCAGAATTCCTCAGAAAAGAGAGATGTCTAAATGTCCTTTAGCAATAGATTTCCTACCCCCTTTATTTGGTGTCTACATATCCAAATGACCAGAACCCTCTGAGCCACCTCACAACCAGAATTCTCCACTCTACTACATATTATTAGCTCTGTGTCTTTGGACACCCTAATGCTTTATTTGGCCTCCAAGCTTGATTATTAGACTTTAAGTGTCATTTTATGGGTCTCAATGAAATCACACTGAAGTAATATGTCATACCTCAGAGGGGTGCTAAGACTTAAGATTAATGTGTGTGGAATATAGGCACATTGTAGGCACTCAGTAAATGGTGATATTGTTATTACTCTCACTAGATGAGGCTTTTTAAAGGCAACGGTTATATTTTTATTCAACTTTGTAATAAAAACACTAGCACTGTGTTTGGCATGTGGTAGATATTCAGGAGATGTTTGTTGTGTCAAACTGGAGTCCAAATATAAAGCAATGTCTGATATTTAAGACCCCTCTAAGCCTCACAGTAGCTGGTTCTCTATAGGTGCCAAATAAATGTTTGCTTTTGACCAATCAAGGAGAATGTATTGATTACTGATTAGATACTGAGTTCCGTTTTTACCCCCAAGGACCTTGAAACTGATTTGGAAAATCAAGGTTTATCCATATGAAACAATAGGAGAACACTGTCTATAATGAATCACCATTTTCCTTCTCTGCCTAACATCCATTTCCTCTTTTTCTGGCAAAAGACCCTGGTTTTCCTTGGAATTGCTGCTCCAAGGAAAACCAGGGTCTACACTCCATGCACTTGGAAGCATTTAGCATTCTCCAGGAAAAAACATACTATGAAAGAGTCCAGCACTGTAGCCATTTCTGCCATGTGGCCATGGGAGCTGCTGAGGAAGTCATGTGGCCCAGCCCTGACCAATTAGAGCATCACACACCAGTGCTTATTCAGAGAGGGGCAGTACATCATCAGAATGTCAAAAATGCTGTCTCAAAACCAAACTCTCACAGAAGTTATATATTACTCTGAGAAGCGCAGAGGATATATCAGCAGAATATACCAGGAAACAACAGGCTGTGGGATGGTCTAAGGCTTCAACTTCAGCTCCCATGAAAGATGCTCTTGGGTCGGTGGTGATGGAACTGGGCCCACCAGCCACGAGGCCCTGACAGGTCTCAGGAAGATGTTAAACTATAAAACTGTAGCACCATGGTTGACAAAACCAACTTCATTAAGTCTTGTCAATTTCTTAGCTTGTCAGTAACACCAACATGCTGCATTATCCACAAGTTATCCTATCTAATAATATCCTATCCTATGCGCCCTAACTGGTTTGGCTCAGTGGATAGACTGTTGGCCTGTGGACTCAAGGGTCCCAGGTTCGATTCTGGTCAAGGGCATGTACCTTGGTTGCGGGCACATACCCAGTAGGGAGTGTGCAGAGGGCAGCTGATTGGTGTTTCTCTCTCATCGATGTTTCTCTCTATCCCTCTCCCTTCCTCTCTGTAAAAAAATCAATAACATATATATATTTTTAAAAAAAGAGTAATATGCAAATTGACCATCATTCTAACACACCAAATGGGCGCCCCCCTGTGGTCAAAGATGGCCACCCCCATGTGGATACAAGATGGCCAGCAGGGGAGGGCAGTTAGGGGTGACCAGGCTGGCAGGGGAGGACAGTTAGGGGCAATCGGGTGGTCATGGGAGCAGTTAGGTTTTGATCAGACTGGCAGGGGAGAGGTTAGGGGGTGATCAGACTGGCAGGCAGAAGCAGTCAGGGGCAATCAGGCAGGCAGGCAGGCGAGCATTTGGAAGCCAGCAGTCCTGGATTGTGAGAGGGATCCCAGATTGGAGAGGGTGCAGGCTGGGCTGAGGGACACCTCCCTCGACTCCATTCATGAATTTCATGCACCTCTAGTATATATCCTATATAATAAAAGACTAATATGCAAATTTACCCTAATAGCAGAAAGACTGGGAATGACTGGTCACTATGACACACACTGACCACCAGGGGGCAGACGCTCAATGCAGGAACTGCCACAGGGGGAGCTCTGCTCAGCCACAAGCCAGGCTGAAGGCTGCCAGTACAGCAGTGGTGGTGGGAGCCTCTCCTGCCTCCTCAGCAGTGCTAATGATGTCCAACTGCAGCTTAGGCCTACTCCCCGCTGGCAAATGGACATTTCCTGAGGGCTCCCGGGCTGCCAGAGGGATGTCTGACTGCCAGCTTAGGCCCATTCCCCCCTGGGAGCAGGCCTAAGCCAGCAGGTGGACATCCCTCGAGGGGTCCCAGACTATGAGAGGGCACAGGCCCGGCTGAGGGACCTCCTGAGTGCACAAATTTTTGTGCACTGGGCCTCTAGTATATATATATATATACACACACACACATACACACACACTAGGGGCCTGGTGCACAAAATTTGTGCATGGGGGCCGAAGGGGCGGTCCCTCAGCCCAACCTGCACCCTCTCCAATATGGAGTTCTTGGGGACTCTCACAATCTAGGACCTCTGGTTCTTAACCGCTAACCTGCCTGCCTGCCCTAACCACTCTGCCTGCTTGCCTGATCCCCCTAACTGCCCTCCCTTGCCGGCCTGGTCACCCCTATTAACTTTCTTTTTTAATCTTACCTCCTTCATGCACAATTGTATTTGACTTCCTTATTGGCTTCTTCCTCTCACATAATTTTTCTCCTTTATGTAACACTTTTCCTACTGACTCATCATTTATAAACTTTTCTTTCTTCCTTATTTCCTACTTCTGTTCCATCATCATTCTTCCCACTTTTCTACTACCCTCCTTCCCTTCCCACATTCCTTCTTTTCTTTATCTTTACCCCTGCACACCCTCCCCTTTTCCTCCTTTCCCACCTTAATTTTTTTCTTCACTTCCTCCCTCTGACCTGCTTTGCTCCCTCCCCCATTCTTTCCTTCTTCCCATTCTCCTTTTAAGCTCTACCAGCTCCCCCTTTATAACTTTTCTTCCCTCCCTCTTTTCCTTTCATCCTACCTTTGCCATACATTCTTCTCTACTTACTGCCACTGTTTTAATACCTATCTACCTACCTGCCTAATTATCCACTATCTTTATCTTTTTTTCTTTTCTGACTTCCTTTAAAATCTGTCCCCAGTACACAACTATACTTATTATAGGCCCTACAGTTCACTCATACATCCTCTTTTTTTAACTCTGCTGTCCACTGACTCTTTTATAAAGTTCTTCCTCCATCCTGTTCCGCCCCTCCCCCATCTGGTTACTTCCCCCCAAACTCTCCCTGGCTGCTGCTCCCTCCGCCTGCCCCCTGCCCATCTCTCCATCTCCTGGCTCCTGTGGGTTCACCCCAGCTCTGAAGGGAGACAGGGCCTCTCACAGGAGACCCCTGCCCTGTGGCAGAGAAAATGGAGCCAGCGAGAGAGGGGGCCCAGGAGGGAGGGTGTGTGTGTGAGAGAGGGAGCAGCCTTCCTTCCCTCTTTAAAGCTTCCATGGGGAGGGGTCATTAACCTCCAGCTCAGGGCTCAGCCCCAGCCAGGTGGCAGCTGCCCATGCAGCCCCGGCACTGTAGCTGCAAAGCAGGAGCACCTGCACCTCTGGACCACCCACCCCTCCATTCGGGGATGCCAGTGGCACAGCTTTGTCTCCCCTGGACAGCAGTGTGGGCTCGCTTCGCTTCTCCCGCCCCTCAGCTTCCACCTGGAAAGCACCCAATGGCTGGGGCACACACACAGGTGGCTGACTGGTCCCGCTCCTTCAGCGCAGGCTCGCTCTTCCCACCCCACGGGGGGGGGGGGGGAGGGCAGATGGGAAGGGCTTACCGGCTGGCTCGCTCTTCCCGCCCTGTGGCTGCAGCCTGGATCCTGAGGCAGAGGTCTTCTGTCTGCCCTGCTGGACCCCAGGGCTGCAGCCTCCACCATCTTGCCTGGGCTAATTTGCATACAGTTGCTCTGACTGGCTGGTGGGCATGGCTTAGGCATCCTGAATAAATGCTCAATTTTAATATTATGCTTTTATTAGATTAGATAAAACCTTAATATGCAAATACAGTGAATGGCAGAACTGAACAACTGAATAACCAGTCGCTACGATGTGCGCTGACACCAGGGGGCGTGTGCGGAACATGGCGGGCATCAGCATCGGCAGGATGGTAGAGCAGGTGAGCGGGAGTGCCAGACCAAGGCAGGTCGCTGGTCACTGTCATTGGGGTGTGCCTCTGGTGGTTACTGAAAATTCTTTGCTCCTGTGCACCACGGTCCTGCCAGGTATTTGCACCTGCTACCAGCGCCAGCCCTGCTTGTACCCAATTGCTCAGCACCATCAGCGGGTGTGAGTGGCTGCTGGCCCCAATTGCCTCTGAGGGCTTCTCCACCTCCCCCTGCTCCTGAGGGGCGATTGCGCAGCAGCTGCCACCAGCACCTGCTGCTGGCACCAGCCCCAATTGCTACACCATCAGTGGGTTGTGAGTGGGGCTGGTGCAGTCAGAGTGTGAAGGGGGACTGCTAGCAGATGGGATGGGGGGGGGCTGAGGCAGGAGGGGCTGGGCAGGGGTGGGGAGGATGGGCCGAGACCTGCCCCTGTGCCCATTGCAGCCTCGCAGCCCACAGCTCCTTTCAAAATGCACGAATTCATGCACTGGGCCCCTAGTGTACTAATAATAACAAATTATCCCTATGTACATACCACACCTGCCTAACGATGATAATTATCTCTGGGGTCCAGGAGGAGGTAAGCACTGCAGGCTGACAACAGGCACGGGCCCAAGCAGAGACAAGGAGACCTAGATGGGAAATCTGTGGGACTGCTGTGAAAGACAGAATCTGCTTCCTGATGCTGCCGGGAAGAGGACACTATTTAACATGGAGCAGCTGACAGCCACCCTGCCATCCAGGGGTGGGGATTTGGGGAAGGGAACCCACCCTGAGGAGAGAGACAGAGAGAGAGAGTCATGCTGAGTCCTGATGCTATCATTTGAGCCTCAGGATCCAGTCATGCCAGAAGTGAGGTTTACCCCTTAAGTGCTCACATTTCCAGCTAACAAATTGTCCATTTTATTTTTACTTAGGACAATTTAAATTGTAAATTGTCACTTGCAAGCTACAACATAAACAGTGAATCAGGTTGCAAATGTAATTTCAGAGAACGCAGCGGAAGTTATTTCTAGAATAACTGGGTTAACTTCTTGAAATACTTGGGTTAGAGAATGGCCTTTAAAAGCTAGAGAATTTGGGAGTTAGTACAAAAGGGAGGATTCTATGTGCTGGAATAAATTTATAAAAACAACATGGAAGAGTATAAATGAAGAAAGGGAATATGGAAACAGTCTAGTGTGACAGAAAGGGAACCGGGCCGAGGGTCAGGGTTCTATTCCTTACTCTCCCACTAAACAACCATGTGGACTTGTTGGTCTCTATGATTCTCTCAAATTCTACCTTCTATGGGTCTATGAAATCTTAATAGGCTGACCACAATCCTGTAAATTTAAACATCTCCTCAGAGTTATTCATATGCTCTTGAAATATAGATTCTCTTTAGTCCTTTGTCTTCCCCACCACCCCCACTTTTTATCCACTTGGCAGAGAACAATCTGTTTTCCTTATGTTCTGAATGAAATGGAAATGGACAAGCTACCATCACTGAAAAGCCCTGACTTTTAAGCTTTGAAAGCACTTGATTGTGCCGGGAGAAAGCTCATCTCTGAGTGAGGGTGATGAAAGCAGGGGGCAGGCGCTGTCTGGTTAATTGCACTTCTGTGGAGATTAAAGCACAAGAGAGGAACATAGAGGAGCTTTGCTCTTTCTGAGCCGACTTCCTCTGCCCTTTTCCATTTCTGTGGAAAAGGCTTTGGCACCCGAATCTAAATCAAGACCCAAGCTGTACTGTATGCAAATCAGATACTGCACTAGGGGTATAACCGTGCAGCCTGTACCACTTGTGGAAGTAGCATCACGTGTCCCGCGAAAGAAACATTTTCATGTTCAGGGTCCAGTGAAGCTGGCTACCAGCTCTCACCTGGATTCATAGCCTTGGCTGGAGTGTGTTCTAGGTTAAAACCGTTTCTGAAAGACTTGTAAAACCAACTAGAACTCTTCAGATTGGATTTGAATGGGGAAATTATGTAGGCATATATCCCTGAATTTCAAGTACCCAAGTCACCATCTAACAATGTTATGCAAATGTATTTATTTATTTACTGCCTGTTACCCTCCTGAAGACGAGGACTTCATCTTGTTTATTACTGAATACCCAAACCTGGCAGAGAGTAATTGATCAATACATGTATACGGAATGAATGAATGAACAAATGTTAAATAATAAGGGATTTATGCGAGCTCTTTTAACTAATCAGAAACATAAAGAGTTGTCTCACAAAGTTTTTTCTTCAAATGAGCAAACCACAGATACCACACAGAGCTGATATAATTCAAGCCCCAAACAAGGACACCTGGCACTGCATGCACCTTTGTTGCAGATAATTGTGTAGTATTTATCTGGCTTTTGGAAATATTGAAAGCAGTTCATGGTCCTAGGGGTTCAGAGAACCCAGCTGGGCATCTCGATTACATTTTGCATTTAATGTATAGAAAAAGATCTGTGCTCTCAGATGCCTAAGACTCCTGTTTAGAGAAGCTCTGGTGTAAATGAATCTATGCTTAGTTAGACCAGATGAGTACCTTCAGTCCACGAATGTTGGCCAACCTCAGTGCTTTTGAGAAAGGGCCAGACTGCTTCTTTCAAGACATTTTTGGGGTCCTTGGCGAAGGAGAAGAGCTGAGAGAGCTGGCCAGATGGAGTGTGGTGAGGGGGGCTGCTGAACTGTGTGCTGAGTCTTCCCATGACTTCTCAAATTGTTCTAAGTCACTAAACACGTGGAGTCCTACTTGTAATTATTATTATTACTATTATAATTATTTGGATGCATAGGATCTGAGTCTTTCATCCTGGAATTGTTGGGGGTGAGCCAAACAGGGAAAGTACTTGCAGATCTGAGGTCAAAGACCCCAAGGCAAGGCATGCCCTTGAGGATTTGGAGAAATTATGGTCTCCCATAGGCAGTGGATAGGGAGATGCTCGAGTCAAGGTTATTTACTTATTTATTTTTAATATATTTTATTGATTTTTTACAGAGAGGAAGCGAGAGGGATAGAGTTAGAAACATCGATGAGAGAGAAACATTGATTAGCTGCCTCCTGCACACCCCTTTCTGGGGATGTGCCTAAAACCAAGGTACATGCCCTTGACTGGAATTGAACCTGGGACCCTTCAGTTCACAGGCCGACACTCTATCCATTGAGCCAAACTGGTTAGGGCTTTAGTCAAGGTTATTTAGATGTCTGAGGGATGGGTGGCTTTAGCTGACACTGGGATTGTATGTAGATGAGGAATCTAAGGCAATAAGACATTGGTTACAACAAACAAAACACCACACAACAAAGATTCTGGTTTTAGAACCAAATGTCCTGTAATTGTGTTTGCAACAGAGCTGTCATGCCAGTTCCAGGGCCCTACACAAATAAAAGATCCGCTAAGCCTTCATTTCTTTAGTCCCCACCTCAGACGCTTGTCAAGAAGGTGATGGGAGAGCAGCCTTGTCAGCTCTTAGCACAGAACTGGACAAATGGTTCACATTATTTTGAGCTCGAGATTTGCCCAAAGCATCCAGACCAGAAAGTGCCAAAGCAAGGATTAGAACCTGGCCCTCCTTGCCACCTCACATGGGCTGCTCTTCTCCCAGACTCTGAGGCTGTGTCCCTACTTTCACGGTAGCAACACAGATGGAAGCGCCAGCTTTGTGTTTTCTAAAGACCCAGCCGTCACTTGAGAGAAAACAGCCTGTACAAGTGGCTTTATAAAAGCCAGGACATCACGACTATGTTAAATAATAGCAGTGAATTATGACTTCCTTTGTATTTATTAGGACAGCACTATAAATGGGAAATTGTTGTAGTGGTCTTGGGGAGATGAATCATTTAATTTCATGGGAATTCCATTATAATCTCCCAGTAAGGCTCTCTTTGCTGAGGAGAATCATGGTATCACCTGATGTCTAACAAAAATATTTACAGTCTGGTTGAAGCTGTTTGCAGTGTTGATGAGTTGCTGGCTAGAGTCGGCTGAGCTCAGAGCTGCAGTGAGGCAGTGCTGCTGGGAAGGAATCTGACTGGATGAGGAACCCAGACCTATGAGTTTAAGAAAGAGCTTAATATTTTCTGTGGATGTGGGAGGATCATTTCCCATGTTGGGGAGTCAGTCAACGAAAGCAAAAGGTTTCAAGGTTTGGCTTAAACGCTCAAGGCCCTTCCAGCTGTACTATTATTTTTTCTAATTACCTGAAACCCACTTCACAGCTGGTCAAAAGGGAAGCCATTTCTTTGCTGACATTTGCTTTGCATACTCTCTGCATACGGTCTCCATGTCTGTGCTGATGGCACAGTAGGCAGCTTTCCATTTTCAGAGTGAAACTCCAGGCAGCTGAACTCTCAGTTAATAACTTCAAATTGTCATCTTTGTCTAGTCACCTCGGATCCCTCTCCCCATCCTGTGCTCTGCTTCCGGGATCTGCCTGGGCCTATCCAAGGGGATTCAGACTTTTGGGGAATCCATATGAGGTCTTCTATGACATTGATAGACTTCTCAGGGCCACAATGAGAAATGTATTGGAGTTTGTATGTGAAGAATTGTGGAAGTTTTAAATGATGTTATTTTTCTCCAGAGGAAACTTAATTTTTTTCCACTGCCTATTCGATCAATGATAGAGATGGATCTAAAGTGAGTTAGTGGGAATTTGTCTATTTCCAGTTCGTCCTTATTCTTCATTTTCACTGAAAGACTGGAGGGTTTACAAAGGCCCTTCATCCTTATGTTTACGAACCCCAATCTCTGTGTCTCCAGCTTTGTGAGAGTTAGTATCTTAGCTCCTGAGCATCTGCTTTCTGCTTGATTTGTTGGCCTCTTACTTCTGCCTGGCTTAGGATGCAGCAAATTCCCTAAAGCAGAAAATGGAACAAAATCTCAGACTCACTTCTTATGCTCTGTTGGTGATTGTCCCCAAAATAGGGCAGGCTTGATTCACTATGACTAGGCTAGCCCAAGTGTTGAAGGAATGACTGAGACCATACTTCTCAGGTCAGGAGAACAGCACTGGCCTGGGAGTTGGGACCCATGAGTTCTAATGATTAGATGGGTAACCTTGGACAAGCACATGTCTCCTCTGGGCCTGAGATTTCTATTCAAAATACTGAGTCATTGTTTATTTGTTGGCTGAACACATTGAATGAACAAATTATAGATCATGTACTATGTGGCAGGCCTTGTGCTATATGGTGTATATCAATGTTTTAATTCAATTCTTTCAATAGTTCCATAAAATTTCATAGGTAGGGAGTCTTAGAGAGATTCAATCACTGAACTGAGGTCACACATTAAGTGGCAGGATTGACAACAGGTCTATCCTCCCTCACCTCTGGTTCTAAATCACTCACTAGCCTGACTTCCATGCTCCTTAGCTTTAATAATCCAGCACTTGGAACATCCTATCAACACATTCGAATTTCTTTATCTGCTCTGGAAATCCATGGATGAGGCTGGACCCTGGTACAGCACAGTTGCATGACACAAGGGAGCACCAAACCTGGCTGCTGCATTGGGGCCTTCTCGGTTTCCCAGGAAGCCCATAAAGCATGAAAGGAGCAATTACAACTGCAATTAGAGGGATTTCAATGAGAGATTCCTTCCCGTTACATATTTTGACTCGCCACTTATTTGAGCGCTAATCTCTATTTATGTCTTTGTCTTTGTGAAACGGATTTCAGATGGGATGGGAGATGTGGGCGCAGAGGGGGAAGCTTCTCTTTTCTAGACAATTAGCTCGGATTGTTTACTGTAGACTGATTTTACCCTTAGGTAATTCCAGGGCCCCTTCGTCTTGTTGGCTCTAATAATATTAATTATGATTTTAGCTGCTGGTATTTGGGATGCCCCCTAGAATGATGAGAAATTATGTGGTGATTCTGAAGCATCAACTGTGTCAGTGTCATTTGAATATTAGAACCTGAAAGTTGCTTGAACAGGATGTGGCTTTAAGAGGTGTATGATCCTCATTGTGCATCATTTCATAGTGGAAGAGGAAAAGGTACAAAGGACAGTGGGAAAGGGGTAACTGCTTGGGTCTGACCTAGAGTACACCTACAAGCTCAGATCTGCAGAGGGAGGGAAAACCAATCCAGCATTGGCCGCCACCGTTGCTGCCTCCTCCTCCTCCTTCTTCTGTTTTGGCATTTAAAATATATTTTAAGGAAAACATTTCCTGTCTTTAAATAAAAACGATTTGCATTTTCTAATTGAAAACTGCTCTGGCATCAGGACTTAATTGTTTTCTGGTCCACAGAGTTTAGATGCCACCACACTATGATTCCCCAGTGCCTATGGGGCAGGTGCCACACATGGCCTCCTCTACTGAACGTCCTTGTGCCAACTCTGGGGCTTGATTCTTAGCAATGTTTAACCACTTTCAAGTTTTGAATGCACTGAAGGGATATTTGTATGAATTTGAGAAGTAGGTACTTTTTCTAGTTCAAGTATTGTTATTGTAATCTTTTCCCCAAATATTGACATATTTTTGTCTTTTATATTCTGACTAGAGGCCCAGTGCATGAATTTGTGCACGGATGGGGTCCAGCTGGCCTGGCCCCAATTGGGGCAGATAGGGCTGGGCCTGTCGGGGGGGAGGAGGAGATGGCAGGAGGTTAGCCAGCCAGCATGCCCCAATCAGGGCAGATCAGGGCCAGGCTGGCTAGGGGGAGGGGCCGAGGGGGATTGGCCTGTGGGCCCTGCCCCTGATTGGGGTGGGGGAGGCTGATCGAGGGTCAGTGGCTGGGGGAAGGGCTGTGGGAGGTTGGCCAGCCAACCCGATTGGTGTGTGTGGGGGTGAATGGGGCTGGAGTTGGCTGGGAAAAGGGGCTGTGGGCCAATCGAGGTGATGGAGGCTCCTTGGGAGCAGGGCCAGCTGGGGCCAACAGGTGGTTGGCTGGCCAGCTCTGCCTTTGACTGGGGTGGTGGGCGCCCATTGTGGGAGGGGATGGCCAGGGGGAGAGGCTGCAGGAGGTTGGCTGGCCGGCCCCACCCCCAAATTGGGCTGGTTCACTGGCCACAGTGGGTGTCATAACAACCACTCATTCTGGTCGTTACAGTGCTCTAGTTGCTGGCTTTTTATATATATATACTGGTGGCTCAGTACACAAAATTCGTGCACATTAAAAGGGGATTAGAGGAAATATTTTAATATTGCTATTTTGCCCTTTCTCTATAATAGAAGTGTCAGAGATGAAAGAAAATTAGTAAAATGTATATGAAAATCTTCCTCCTGTCAGAGTCTGGGGTACACCATGGGACCCAGAGTCAAGTCCCCATCCAAACATGTGTGCCTCAAAATCATGCAAGACCCAGACCCAGCCGGCCCTCCCCTCATTGGGCTAGATCCAGACCTGGCTGGTCCCACCCTTGTCAAACCCTGCTGGGTGGGGGGCACAGCCTCAGGTCCCCTGGCCTGGCACCAGGGCGGAGGGGCACGGCCTGAGGTCCTCCAACCTAGGCTGGGGCACAGAGCATGGCCTAAGGTCCCCCGTCAAGCCCCGCCGGCCAAGGGGAGCAGCTTGCCATCCCCCAGCCTGGTGCCAGGTGCGGCCTGAGGGTCCCCGGGCCTGGTGCTGGAGTGAGGGTCATGGCTTGAGGTCCCTTGGCCCAGCACCAGGGTGGGGCACACCTTAAGATCCCCCATCAAGTCCTGCTGAATGGGGGGCACAGCCTCAGGTCCCCTGGATCGGTGCCAGGGCGTGGGGCATGGCCTGAGGTCCCCTGGCCTGGCACCAGGGTAGGGGGCGCAGCCTGAGTTCCTATAGCCTGGTGCTGGGGCGGGGGGAGCAGCCTGAGGTTCCCCAGCCAAGCATTGGGGTGCGGGGTGCACCTTGAGGTTCCCTGTCAAATCCTGCCGGGCGTGGCCTCAGGTCCTTGCTGATTGCTCCTTAAGGCTCATTATGGGAACTCGGCCTCAGCTGTGGGTGCAGTCATCTTTGTGGCAGAGGATGGTTAATTTGCATGTTTCTCTCTTATTATATAGGATTATATAGGATAGATAACATTATGCTGTTTAGGAGTGGGCTGTGGATCCCTACCATATTTTTCTTTTCTTTTTTTAAAATATATATTTTATTGATTTTTTACAGAGAGGAAGGGAGAGGGATAGAGAGTTAGAAACATTGATGAGAGAGAAACATTGACCAGCTGCCTCCTGCACACTCCATACTGGGGATGTGCCTGCAACAAAGGTACATGCCCTTGACCGGAATCGAACCTGGGACCCTTCAATCCACAGGCCGATGCTCCATCCACTGAGCCAAACTGGTTAGGCCCCACCATATTGTTCATGGTCTGCAAGTGAAGGCTGAAACACACTGTGTCTGGAATTCATGACCTGGTCTATCTGTGATAATCCAGTCTGTGCAAATACAGGACGCCACACCTGTTACAACAGTTGATAGTGTGCCTGTGGGCCTCTGAACTACTGAGTGCAAATCCACACCATGAATGTGGTGATTCTTCTCTTTAAAGTCCACTGAAGGAAAGCCGAGTAGAGGAAGGAACTTGCGTTTCTAATATTAACAAGAATAAATGCCTTTGGAGAATTTGCTGTGAGGAAGGACTGTTTGCATATCCATTTTACAGATGAAAAAACGAGGCTCAGTGAGGTGACAGAGTATGTCCCAACTTACTCCTTTGGTAAATGGCAGACTTAGGATTCAGTCTTAAGCTGTCTACAACTAGGTTCATATACACAAGACTACTATACAGTCAAACCTTGGTTCACGACAATTCGATTCTCAACCAAGTTGTTCACTGAAAAAATGTCTCAGTTGTCCAACAAAACTTCAGTTCTCAACCTGACAGCCCTTTCATGATGATATATCAGGATGACAAAAAGTGTCTCTCAGGCCACAAAGTAGAGAATGCACAAGTGTGAGTCAATATACCTCATGTTGTTAACATCTCAGGAACTTGTGCTGTGAATATTTCCATGTTTTTTTGCTTTTGTTGCTGGAAAAATGGATGATCAGCACATTTTTAAAACATTAAGAGGCCATCAAGAGTGCTGATATTGCTAAGGGTGTGAAAGTGCTCACAAAACAATGATCACAGGCAATTGAAGAGGTAGAAAAAGTGTTGTTGATTTGGATAAATGAAAAGCAGTCTGTGATAGCATTTCAGAGGCAATAATATGTGAAAAAGTAAAGATGCTGCATCTGACCTCCTGAAAGACACCCCTGGAATGAGTGCTGGAAGTACTGTATTTTCTGGTGTATAAGACGACTGGGCATATAATACAACCCCCAACTTTTGAGATTTTCCTGGGTTAAAAAGTCTGGACGGAGACCTATTTGGCACAAAAAGGAGCCAACCGGACACACCTGCGGTCTCTGTCTGGCTCCATTGATGACCCCAGACTTTTGAGGAGATTTTCCTGGGTTAAAAAATCGTCTTATATGCCAGAAAATATGGTAATTCGTTTAAGGCTAGTAGGGGGTAGTTCAATAAATTTAAGAAATGTATTTTATAGATTAAACAGCACATTAGATGTATACTGTATATAACAACATTTAAAACAGAATCATTTGTGAGTCTATAATGGATTAATTCCATTTACATTATTTCTAATGGGAAAAAATTATTTGGTTTTCGAACACATCACTTCTCAAACAGCCTTCAAGAATGAATTAAGTTTGAGAACTGAAGTTCCACAGTATCAACAAACTCAAATTTTCAGAGTAAAGTCATCCAAGGTGACAGGAGAGCTGATGGACATCTTGGAAAAACAGCCTTGCTGGAATCACAGCCCTTTATTTGGGGCTTATGGTGAACCATCACCATACTGCATCATTTTAATTTTATATAACTTGAATAATGCATAAGTTAATTTATTTCTCACAATGTTCCTAACAAAGTGGGCACTATTATCACTACCATTTTTTAGGGGAAGAAACAGGTTCAGAAATAAGAAGCAACGTGCTTGTGCCATGTGGCTAATAAATGGTAGAGCTAGGGCTCAAAGCTATATTTCATTTCATTTTCATTATTCCACTCTCAACATCAATGACTTGGAAATTTCTTTATCAGCTGGAGATTTAAGTTGGGGGCATCTTCATGAATCTAAAGTAACATTCTTTTTAAAAAAATATATTTTATTGAGGAAAGGAGCGGGGGAGAGAGAAACATCAATGATGAGAGAGAATCATTGATTGGCTGCCTCCTGCCTCAATCCCCCCACTGGGGATTGAGCCTGCAACCCAGGCATGTGCCCTTAGCTGGAATTGAACCTGGGACCCCTAAGTCCACAGGCCAACTCTCTATCCATTGAGCCAAACCAGCTGGGGCTAAATGTAACATTCTTATTAGTAAGCCTTAGCAGTCTTCTCCTTTATAGAAATACTAGAGGCCCGGTGCACGAAATTTGTGCACTGGGGGAGGGAGGGTTCCTCAGCCCAGCCTGCCCTCTCTCACATATTGGGAGCCTTCAGGAGATGTCCTACTGACGGCTTAGGCCCACTCCCTGCTACATATAGGAAGTGGGCCTAAGCCGCAGACTGGCCTCCCTTTGTGGGAGGCGACCAGGCTAATCAGGGGAAGCCACCAGCCACATCACTCCACTGCTACAGCCACTACCAGTCACTGCAGCCACCAAGGTGCTTTCATTAACATGGACTCTAGTCCCTTCACTATGAAAAAATGACAACTTTCTTTAGGCATTTTCAAGATGTGTCTTTCATAGGATATGACATTTCTTTCTTTCTTTTCCTTCCTTCCTTCCTTCCTTCCTTCCTTCCTTCCTTCCTTCCTTCCTTCCTACCTTCCTTCTTCCTTCCTTCCTTCCTTCCTTCCTTCCTTCCTTCCTTCCTTCCTTCCTTCCTCACCTGAGGATATGTTTCCATTGATTTTTAGAGAATGTGGAAGAGAAGGGAAAGACAGAGAGAAACATCAAAGTGAGAAGAACACTTCGATTGGTTGCCTCTTGCATGA
>PVJC01025750.1:0-24521 GCA_004026665.1 Murina feae | reverse complement strand
AATATACGGTTTTCGGCGGCCATGTGGCTATTTAGCCAGGATATGAGTTTTATATTATTTTTGTTAATTTTATAATGTTAAACTTTAATAATAACAAATAATTGTTGAGAACTGATTATCGAGAACTGCTTATCAAAGTTCGCATTGTTGATCAGTTGTTAGAATTCGACCACCATTGTTTGGACTTAATGAACACTGGCATTTTTTGGGATTGGCAACGATGAAAACATTTTGTAACTGTCTCTCAGACGATACACATTCCACTGTGTGCTAGTAAGCTAGTTAAACAAGTGATGTCATTACAAATCAGCCATTCAGATAATTTAGGTAAGTAACTTATTTATTTCATAAATATATAAATTTTCTTGAATTTAGCAGACAGTACTCGTATTATTTATATTTTATAGTGGCGGCAAAAAGTCTAGCACTGACCTTGAAAGTGACACTTACGACTTACGTTACAGCAAATTCAGAGGAAAAAATAATACAAGTTAGCGTTATTATTTAGAAAGAAATATAAGATTAAAATTAAAATTAAAATAATGACGCGCTGTCCTTACCAGGAACTAATGCTGCGACTGAACGTGTTTTTTCTATGGTAAATAAAGTGTGGACATCAGAAAAATCACAATTAAGTGTTGAAACTTTGAAAGCCATTTTATGTGTGAAATATAAATTAACAAATTTTGTGAAAATTTTCATGACCTTTTAAACAACAACAATCTACTACAAAAATTCACTCAAATGAGAAATATGCCAAAGAATAAAATAATAATATACATAATTTTTATTTATTTATATTTGTAAATTGTACTTATGTTGAAATTTTAAAAAATACATTACAATACTATTTTTGCATTCTATGAAAATTTTTGTTGCTCCATATAGACCAAATTTTTAATCAAGAACCCCCCCCCCCGGGTTGGGGTAGGGGAGAACGGGGGAAGGTCAAGGGGGAAAAAAAGAGACATATGTACTACTCTTTGTAATATTTTAAGTAATAATCCTACATAATAAAAGGATAATATGCAAGTTGATCCTAACAGCAGAATGACTGGGAATGACTGGTCACTATGACACACACTGAACACCAGGGGGCAGACACTCAATGCAGGAGCTGCCCCTGGTGGTCAGTGCACTCCCACAGGGGGAGCCCTGCTTAGCCACAAGCCAGGCTGATGGCTGTCAGTATAGCGGTGGTGGTGGGAGCCTCTCATGCCTCCTCAGGAGTGCTAAGGATGTCCGACTGCAACTTAGGCCTGCTCCCTGCTGGCAAGTGGACATCCCCCAAGGGCTCCCAGGCTGCTAGAGGGATGTCTGACTGCCAGCTTAGGCCCAATTGCCTGGGGAGCGGGCCTAAGCCAGCAGGTGGACATCCCCCAAGGGTTCCCAGACTGCAAGAGGCCTGGCTGAGGGACTCCACTGAGTGCACAAACTTTTGTGCACCAGGCCTCTAGTAATAATAATAATAATAATAATAAAGAATCGCGCCCCCCCCCCCCCTCCCCGGTCAGCGGTGTCCCGCTTTACCAATGTTAAAATCTGGTCACCTTACCATAACTACAGGCTGTAAAAACCAGTGAGGTCTGGGGCTCAATGACAGAGGCTCCTAGAAACCCAGCTATTCCTCTTAAAAGGCTGGAACCATGAACTGAACTTACAAGATGCCACTTCCTGTTAGCTCCAGCACCAGGGTGAGGCTCTGGGGAACACAAGGCCTCCAATAAATGAAAACACCAGGATAAGGAATGAAAATACTAGTATGCAATGAGCATGATATCGCCCAGCCAAAGAGGTTCCAGCTTTTGACCATAGCTCCCTTCAGAAACTGCAGTGCAGGAGCCTGGGTAAAGATTGTAATGGCCTGTGGTCAGACATGGAAAGTCACACACAGATTTTTCTAACTAGGAGTGAGACTCCTTAAAGATACACATCCCTTGTCAGATACACGAAGGATTTGGAATACTTTTCTCCTATTACCTACATTGTCCTTTCACCTTCCTGATGGTTTGGAAAGTTTTTATTGATCTCTCATTAAGCTCCCTGATTCTCTCCTCAGCTATGTCCAGTCTACTGATGAACTCACCAAAGGCATTCTGGATTTTTGTTATAGTGTTTCTGGTTTCTGGCATTTCCTCGAGATTCTTTCTTAGAGTTTCCATCTCTCTGCTTACATTACTCATTTGTTTTCCCATTGTGTCCATTTTTGCCCCCATTAGAGATCTTAGCATATTAATTATAGTTAAATGCCTAGTATGATAAGTCCAAGATGTCTGGCATATCTGAGTCTAGTTCTGACACTTGCTTAGACTGTTTTTTTTTCTTGCCTTGTAGTATGCCTTCTTATTATGTTGAAAACCTGACAAGTACTAAAGAATAGGATGTGAGCTAAATGAGCCTTTAGTATAAAGTCTGTGTTAATATGGGTGGGAGTAGGTTGTGTTTAATGTTCATTGTAGCTGTGGGTGTCGGAGTTTTCAAATACATCTAGCGTCCTTGTTTTTGTCTCCCTTGTTGATTTAGGATGCTCCTAAGTACTACTCCTCAGAGAGAGGCTGTGCATTGCAAAACTTGCAGCTATAATCCACTGTTATTACACTGGAACCCTGGTGGTATGGTGGTAATGTAGGGTGGGGTAGAAGAGCCATTCTGTAACTTTTTTTCATTTTTATTGAGTATTTTTAGAAAGAGAGAAAGGGAGAGGGAGAGAGAGAGAGACCCACAACCAGCAACCAGGGCATGTGCCCTGACTAGGAATAGAACGATGCACAGAATAATGCCCAACCCACTGAACACACCAGCCAGGGCCTATTTTCTAATCTTAAAATAAAATCTCTCCTTTTTTTTTTTTTTTAGCAGGAAACATTTCTAATTTTTATTTATAAAATTAGAAATCTAATTGCAAAAATTAAATATACAGAGCCACAGCTCAATGACTAAACAGGAGGAAAATGAAACTTCCCAAAAACATCTTGAAAAATTCCAGACACACACATCAGCAAAAAATCTACAGTTAAACTGTGGTTGGTTGCACAACAAGCTATATTTAATCTTGCATTTTCTCAATAAGGTCGCCCATATAGTTGTTTTGCTCTTTTCCAACCTGTCACCATTTGGCTTTGCATGCAAGATTTTTTTCCACTCTTTGTCCACTTCTAGACTCATGATAACCACCGTGCTGGGGCGCATGCTCACACGAACACATGCTGTTATCCTTCCCATGTGGCACCCACTCAATTTGGGTGGTCTCTTTTTTTCTGCACACCTGCACCACATTATCGAATTGCTAACCTTTGTGCTGTCCCCAGCCCGGACCTTGTCGCCTTTGCAAAGGACATGGAGCAGACACCGTGTCTCTGCCACAGATACTTGTAGAGCAGGCAGATGTGATCTTCCTGCACAGGTTCAAGGGGGAAGTGCAGTGGTGTTTGTGGGTTTTGCTGCAGTCCTAGGTCACAAAAGGGTTGAACTTCATGATGGATGGCTGTGTAGCTGGCCCATGGTGGGCTCAGACGTGCAAGCCTTCACTTGTATTTCTTAGGTCCTCTCCTCCCCTTAGCTGAAACATGAAAGCTAGAGAGTGATAAAGGGAAAGAAGTGCCCTTACCTTAGGTGGGCTAAGGCTCTGGTAAAGTTTTACTTTTCCCTGAAGCAGGTCTTTGCTATGAAGAATGCTTTAGGTGCATCCCACAACAGTGACCCCTCCCTCTTTCCAGCTAGAGCCCAGCAGGAATCTTCCTCAGCATTTCACCTTGAGAACCTGGTGGGTTTCCTGGAGGGAAAACCCAGGAGAGCATGGGGCCCCTAGAGGACTGGCTGCCAGGAGTTTGATCCCATAAGCCAGTCTCACTCTCCAGCAATTTATAAAAATTACCATTTAAGTGTTTCCACCAGTTGATGGTGCCAGTCATCTCTGCGCTTGTGGTAAGTGATTTCAGCTGTGGCTCTCTAGAGTCATCTAACTGCCCCGATTGGGGATGGCAGTTTTTCCTGCAACCTCAGTTCTCTGTAAGGCCAAGAAGAGTTGATGAACTTTAGTTTGTTCAGTTATTTCTCGTTATAGAGATGGGAGCAATGACTCCCAAGTGCTTTGCATGTCAGAGATACTGGCCCACTTTTCTTAGAGCATAGGCTGTTAGAGCATGTAACTCTTTAGCCTCGAAATTCCAAGGGGGATGAACCATCCTCTTAAAAAACATTCTCTCTCAGTTCAGATTTCTTATTTTTTGCTTTGATTTGACTGGTATTCCATGTCACCACATGCAATATGTGATGCAATCAAGAACTTCACTCTAAACTCAGAGTACCAGAGTTTGAATTCTGGCTCTATTTTTTTCCAAGTGTGTTTCCTTGAGGAAGATATGCCACCTTACTGTTGCTTAGTTTCTTCAACTGCAAAATGAGGTTAATAATGTTAACTTTCTCTCAAAGGCAGGACTAATTGTGTTTATATATACAGACATCATAGAACAGTGCCTGGCACAAAATAAGTGCTTAATGAATATTGGCTGTTAGTAAATCTCCCAGTTTATCTGTTTCTCTATTGGTGTGAAAGGATGGGTGTCTTTTTAATACATCATAAGGTATGTAAATGTTGAATCACTATGTTGTACTTGAAAGTAATATAACATTGTATGTCAAGTATACTTTAGTAAAAATGACAGTGTTTTCACTGCCCCTTTAGAGTTTAGAGACCAGGCTCAGATTGGCATCAGAACTGATAGAAATCAGCAGGCAACTTCAAGTCATGGGGCTAGAAAAAGGGTTTTCTAATTAAGAGACACGCCTTTGTCTCTGACAATGTAGGGCAAATGTCCAGCAGTTTTGATTTATTTTGTTGAAATCATTGTGTGTGTGAAAAATTATCTGTGTGGATAGTTTATGGATTCTGGAAAGCTTCCTATAAAAACAAGACTCTTTGATCCACAAGTGTTTTTCACCAAAAAAACAACAAAAAATATCAAACAAAACATCACCAACACTAAATAAACATAATACAAAGCTTTAAAATGAAATAAAAATTAGGTGCTCTGAAGGCATATTCTCCTTGGAAAATGTCTCATTTTATGATGATATACACCTGCCTTGCCATGACTGGGTATGTGACCCAGAGCCTTCAGCATAAATGGTGAAGATGTTCATGTGATGAAGGGTAAGAGGGTGTTCTCTTATGAGCCAGCTGTTTGGTTCCACATTGACTTTTTGTCCATGTCAGGATTGGCTAATGATTATATATTAAAGGAAAAAATTTGTCTTCACAACTATACACCCTTTATTGTTCTTTTTTCACCAGTTTTATTCTGCCTTTAAGTCTATGAGCTCCCAGTATTATCAATAGCAAACATGAATAAGTGCCCATATGTGTGGGAGATTGTAAGAAATATCATACATAGTTTTTCTGACATAATATTTTATAATCAAGTATTTTATTTTACTCTTTGCAACTTAGACTTAGTTCTGTCTTCCTTGGATCTTATTCTGTATTTTCTATTTAATTTATTCACTAAACTGTTGACTCTTGGAGAGGAATGTAGAGTTCACTTAACTCCATTTATTTCACATTTTGTGGCAAGCTCACCTTACATGTAAGGCACTCACTAATTTTCAGAATTAATGTAGATTATCCCCTCTGGAGGTGATGGCATTTTTGTCTGTGGGATATGGACAAAAATGATGTAAGCCATTTACAGATATGACTCTTAAATCTTTCTACACGGTCTTTCTTGCTCTCTGTCTTCCTCTCAAAGGAGCCAAAAAATAAGGGATTCCAAAATAACAGAGCCACAGTATGGAAGGAGACTGGTTCTTAAACTACTTCTTGGCAGAGTGCTATCCCAACGACCTTATGAGTTACCTGATAAAGAAAATTTTCATTAGACTTTCTGATCAGATAATATATTTTATTATGTATTAATTATTGATTTATTAATATGGAATAAGTGAGGTTTTTGCAGTTATTTGTTACAGCAGCTATCAGTAAATAATACATAGCTAGAGCACTGAATCTCAAGTAATTTGTTCTAAATGACATATGACTTCATGCCAGGGCTGAAACTGGAAGTTTCTGATTTTGAATTTTATACCTTTTCTCCTCATTCACTGTTTATCTCAGGTATTTATAAAAATATGTATATCACAACATGAGAAATTAACATCGAGATGTTAAATATATACTAATTTCATTTAATCACTGCCTCTCTACATTTAAAAAACCCAACTACTAAATCTCAAGACACTCATTTCTTTGGATATTTACAGTAGCTTTTCCCAACATAATTTCTGAAATTATGAATTTCAAGAGGTTTGCCTAAAAGGTGGTGGAGATGTATATGCACATTAGACAGTTATTTAAAATTAAAGCACAAGAGTTACCAGTAGCTCTATTTATGAAATAAGTCCATTTTTAGTTTCCTGAGGTCAAATTTGTCTTTGAATTGAATAATAGTCATATGAGCTTGCGAATCTTTAATTCCATTTAATTCTATCCATGCCAATGGGATGAGCTGGACAGTTAAGGGTATCTTACTTACTAAAGGAAACACTTTAGGGCCAAAATAAACTGTCAAGATGAAGCTAAATTTAGCTTTGCAACAGAGCAGATGTAAATCTAAGTGGGTTTCTCACCATCAGCTGAGAAAATAACAAACATTCATGTCCGTGTGCCACAGAAGCATTTCATAAAGTTGAAGACAGATGGGTCAAGGTTTGCGGCCTGTTTCCTCTAAGCTGTAAGTCTGAGATCAATTCCAGTAAAAGTTGAAGGTTACTTGAAGTCTGGTCTGTTTCACACTGTGTACGTAAAGCGTCCTCAGTGCAAAACCCTTAGTTCCATGAGTGGTTATGGCTAAAGCACAGAACCTGACAACTTGTGATGACCGTGCTGTCACCTCATATGCTCCAGTGAATATATGAAGGATGCCAATAACAGGAAGACTATTTTCTTCTCCAATTCTCTTTTTCAACATAGTGAAACACTTGGATCACATGACTCAATCAAAAGCAAGCTGAGTGTCTGTTGTTATGAAATCTTACATTCTTCCACAGTGAGGGAAAAGAAAATAAAGCATAGAAGAAAGGCATTTTTACTTTACAAATTTAAAAAGTAAATTAGTTTTCTGTGAATATTTCATGAGGAAGTTGCTGAGAATCTGGTAGCTCTTATAAACTGTATTTCAGTTATGATTGTTGAATTTTGCATTTTGATAAAATTTCCATGTCTGATTCCTTATTTTTTTTTTTTGACATTTGTAAAGTAATTCCATGAAGACTTTAAAAAGATAGTTCCAGCCCTAACCAGTTTGGCTCAGTGGATAGAGCATCGGCTTGCGGAGTGAAAGGTCCAGGGTTCGATTCTGGTCAAGGGAATGTACCTTGGTTGCAGGCACATCCCAGTAGGGGGCAGCTGATCAATGTCTCTCTCTCATTGATGTTTCCAACTCTTTATCCCTCTCCCTTCCTCTCTGTAAAAAATCAATAAAATATATTTTTTAAAAAAGATATTTCCAGAGCTCTCTGCCAAAAAACAAAAAAAAAATCTGAGTAGCGTTTCCTATATTTCTTCAGAGCTGATGAGGTACTCAGGTGCCCTAAGGTAAGACTTAGTGGCCAAGTAAGCACAGTATGGTTTTTGAGGTGAATTCATTCATTCATATAAAAAACAAATACACCACGCACCATATCTTTCTAACAGGAAAACATATTTATCTAGTCTAAGAATAATTATTACAAAATATCATCATAGTAAGTATTCTAATGTAAACCTTAAGGAAAATATTTTAGAATAGAGTAAAATAGAGAGTGTATACAGCATACACTATTTGTATGGTGTTAAACTTTGATATTATGGGTATTTAACATTGTTCTGATTAAGCTAACCAATAGGTTTTATACTCTATTAAAGTAAATATGTTTCTTCTTCAATCATCAGAGAATAGGAGAGATTGTACTCTAAATGTCCTTGTTAATGCTGACAATCAGACTGACAATCAGGCTTTGACCTCAGGGCACTGACTTTGTCCTATCAACTAAGGAAGCAACCTCATTGGAAAGACCAAAAACCCAAAGGAAAGCCACGCCTGTTCTTTAAGGGGAAAACAGATGACAAATGACATGATGCACTTTCTCCCATAACCATTGTCTTTTTTCCCCTTGAGTAATTTTTCAGATATAGGCGGTCCCTCACTGGTAAGTTCACAAAGTTCATTTGTCAGAACTGTTAGAACCAAGTATGTAAAGTCCCATAAACATCAGTGTTATGCTGGTGGTTACTGAGGCTGATAGCTGCTTTTTTGTGTGTGCCTAAAACCCTCCCTTTTTCTATGGTTAATAATGCCCCCTACTCTACCTCCGACCTCATAGTTCTTATAGATACCTCCACCCCTTGACAGCCATTTTGGTCAAAGGTCAGTGTTTAATCAAACAAGTGGATACAACATAAGTTAGGACAATCACAGTAATCCCTCCTAGTCATGGTGACTTATCCAAGTGGTGCGCATGCGTCTCAAGCTGAGCCTAACTAATGGGATTCCTTTCCAGGAGTATTTTTGCCTGGAGTGTGGAGAAATAACTCTGTTTTTATTTGTTTGTTTCTGGTCTGGGGCTGTAAGGTTGTGACTCCCTTGCTGCTAGAGTCAATTTCTCCCACAGTGTGACGATTAAGACTTATAAGAAAGAGTAAAATTAATAGGTGAAGAGAAGCAGAGAGGAAGAAGGAAAGAGAGAAGGAGTTGACAACATTGGACCCCTGGCTTTCATTGCCCAACTACCAGAACTGCCTGAGTTCATGTTTTCTGAGTTTGGTTGTTTAAATCTCTGTTTGATTATGGAAGCCCCCAGTAATCTTAAAACAAAACACAGAAAACAAACCAAAATCTCTCTTTTTCCCTTTGTTTTTTCCTTAAGTCGATTAAAATTGTGTTTCTGTCTCTTATAATCAAGTGAACTACCTAAAAGAATTGGTTACTCAGACTAGGATTTAGAAATATATTTCGTCTACAATGTAGGAAACTAGCCACTCTCATGAGCCTGGAGATCCTCTCTTTCCTCTTTTTTTCTGATCTGCTTTAAACAAGGACTCAGTGAGAACAGACAATCTAAAAAGAGAAGATTCAGGCCAGCATTCTGAATTAAATACCTTCTTCCCTTTCTGCAGCCATCATAACAGGATAGTGAAGAGGGGACATAGCATATTTTCAACCTCAATAAGTAGTTATTTACTGTGTCACCAAGGTATTTTCAGCAACATATGATTATGATTATAAAATACTGTTAGTTTTTCATTAAAAAATTACAATTCATAATTACAATAATTTTCAATGCAATTCAATATCTCCTTTCACCCTGTTCAGAAAATCTAAAATTTGTTTACAGTTCTTTTCTAATTTCCAGAATTCTATCTATTTTCTGGAATTCTCAGCACAAGCAGAGTCTTGACAGACTTTCAATATTTTGTTGACTGACTGCCCAAAAGAGTGTTTATGAAGGGAGCATGTATAATACTGGTAATAACAGAAAATCAGGGCTTTAATCATTTGACAAGGGCATATTTACACACTTGTTCATACTTTCATTGTTTTGTTTTTGAAACAGCTGAGTCATCTCAACATTGGAAAAAACTTTTTTAAAAGTACTGCTCAAAATATTAATCACATAATTGTGATGATTTCTAATCAACACTTATTAACCTAGTTCATAAATATTCCCCATTTCTGGAGAGGCACAAATATGCTCAAGCTTTGAAAATACTTGGTCACATTCTGGAACAATTAATTTTGTGTGCATTTTTATTTATAGATGTTTATTTTATGTGTGTACTCTGTGACCTCCTGAAAACACACACACACACACAAACACACACACACACACTCCCTTTTTTAGCCCCAATCTCCACTGCTATGTGGTATGATCACATTCAAATAAAATAAACCTGAACAACAGTGTGTTTGCTAAAGGGCAGGGAGTGGTTAGGAAGAAGAAAATATCATTGTACTCATTTCATCCTACCACACTTTCCAATTCTCTATTCCTTGGGAAGGTTATTCTGTTTTTTTAATAATTACAATAAGTAATTTGGGTGTACAGAACAGGAACACCAAACTCTGCCTTAAGAAGTCAGAGGAGGTTGTAATTTAACCTCCTTCCTAGAGGAGACTATAGTTTAACTGTATTATAGAGGATGAGTAAATGTTAACTCAGAAAAGGCCATGCGTGTAGACAGGTCGAGAACGCGAGATTGCCAACTGAAACAAGGACTAAGAGAAATTTATTTTAGAAATGGGACACAGCATTACAAAAGCAATGTGGTGCATGAAGCAATTTGGTGTTGCCAGAGTGGTAAATGTGAAATCGCTAACAGCTAAAGCTTGCAAGGCAGAGATAAGTAGGGCTCAAATGGCAGAGGGATTTATAGTATCATTTTATGTTGTTTGAGTTTATTTTTGTTGATAAGAAGCCAATAAGGAGATTTGAATAGGTCTAACATAAACAGATTTACTATTTGATCTATTACTGTTGGGAATGGGTCTGTGTAAAATAATGTTACTACTTGACTTGCACATATGATGAGACTTAGCTGCTTTGATTCAAAAAAAGTCCCACAACCACTACAAATAAGGTCAAAGTGGAAGAGTTTACAGAACGTTTGTGAAAATAAAAGAGAAGGATTATTATAATGTATATATCAGGGCTCAATCTTGTTAATAAAATAAAAGTAAAATCCTAATGAGACATCATTTTTACCTGGTGGTAAAAATCTTTATCTATTAATATACTATGTTTGTGACAATATGGGAAAATAGGCACCTTCTTGCATTTCTGATATTTATAAGAATCATTCTACAATATACTTGTATATGGTTGTATATGGGTAAAAGGGGTTATATATAAGGTACTCTTGCAGTATATTGTAAAAGCAAATTATTAAAAACATTAATAGTAGATATTACATGCATATATTGAAATATTGTAACCCCATTAGGAAGAATATTGACAGCTCTTTATATAGAGGATGGAAAATGACCTCCAAAAGCATACTTTTATTAGAAAAAATTGGTACACAAGGCTATGTATTATGTGATGACATACTGATGGAAAAAACCACATGTGTGTACATAGACTATTTGTGGAAGAATACATAAAGAATTGACAATAAGGGTTGCCTCTGATGAGGAAACAGGATAGGGAGACCTCAGGGATAGGAAGTGATTTATTATTAATAGTATACTCTTTTATATATTCAAAATATATATCACATGAATGTATTACCTAGCCAAGGAAGGGGAAGAAGGAGAAAGAAGAATGAGAGAGAGAAAGAAAGGAAGAAATGAAGGAAGAAAAGAAGGAATGAAAAGGGAAAGAAATAAGGGGAATTAATGTGTAAGCTAAAATTGTAACTTCCCTAAGGGGATTGAACCTATGCCTATACAAGGTCAAGAGATGAACCTTGGAACCCACATGTAGTAAAAAAAGTTGTAATATATATATACTGATTCTCAAAGTACAAGTCTCAGGTAAACAATGGGCTAGAAAAAGTGCACCATCACTTTTATGGCATCATTGCTAACTCAATTCAAACTTGAAAAAGAAATAAAATCTTCCCTATGAATTCATAAGCATGAATTTGTATTTTTGGGGGAACTGATGTTTTATTATTAATTCATAGGGAAGATTTTTTTTTTCAAGTTTGAAATTCTAATAAAGGTATTTCGGTCCATACATTGATATTAAATTAATGTTTCTGTGGGAGAATAAGGGTTAGGACTTCCTAAACCATAGTCTTACTAATCACCCCAAAATATACTTTTATATCTCAAATTTCCATGTGATTTATTTTACTGTTTTATCAACTGTTTTCAATATCAACTCTTTGCTCTGAGTCCCTTTTTAGGTTTAAAACATTTTTACTTAATAGCTCTGTCATATGACACTTTTAAAGACCTCACCCTATCAACTCTCACTCGGGAAAATTTATTTTCTAGTATTTTTGATCATTTTTAGACCAGATGCTCATTGTTCTAGGGGGTTTATCTTGGAGAACCTGAAGAGTTTAGCTTAAGGATATGTACGGATAAGTTGGTTTTCATTTGATTCTGCCATGTTTCACAGGATATTCTCCCACAGAAACGTTAATTTAATATCAATGTAAGGACCAAAATACCTTTAATAGAATTCCAGAATCCAATTAGGAGAATATAGCATCACAGATAAGCACAAATCTAATAACAAGCTTATTGAAATGGGTAAAATAAGCAGTTTCACTTTATCCATGTGAGGCCTCCCCCAAGCTCACACAGGACACCACTGAGAGAGACCACCTGAGCCTGAGATATTTCCTCAGGAGAAAGAGAGAGTGAAGCATGCATCCAATACCCCCAAGCTTTTGAGGCATTGCCCAGGAGATTTGTTCTGTGGCAATTCACCCAGAGTGAAGTGTTGAGTTTGAAAGCCTGGGGGCAGATGAGAACAATGGAAAGGGTAGTGGCTCTCAGTAGGCATGGATCTGCAAAAATGGTTACAACCCTGAAGTGAGAGAAGTGGAGTTTGAACATAATGTTCAGGCCCCTTAGAGCACTGACTTAGGGGGAAGGAGTGGGTGGTTTATGGTGAATTACATGGCTTTGCAAGATTAGGAGAAGGTGCGCAACCCTGAAACACTTCCCCTGGGAGGAAAGATGAGGAGTGGAGCATGCATATTTATAGAAAACGTTTGTGGGCTCCCAGTCCATAAAGACTAGAAGGGATGACTGCTTCTTCAAACATGCTGACATAAACATAAAGCTATAAGAAGCATGAAAAATCAAGGAAATATGACACAATAGGAACAAAACAAATCTTCAACAACCAACCCTAAAGAAAAAACAATCTGTGCCTGAAAAATAATTCAAAAGAATCGTCTTAAAGAAGTTCATTGACCTATAAGAGAACATAAACAGCTAAATTAAATCAAGAAAAAAATGCAGGAAAAGCATTTGACTAAATCTAGCAATTATTTATAATAAAAGCTCTCAGCAAAGTGGGAATAGAGGGAACATATTTCAAACAACAATGACCATATATAACAGATCCACAGTTCACATTATACTCAGTGAGGAAAAACTAAGTGTTTCCCTTAAAATCAAAAGCAAGACAAGAATGTCTGTTTCACTACTCTTATTCAACATAACACTGGAAGTCCTAGCCACAATAATTAGACAGGAAGAAGAAAAAAGGCATCCAAATTGTAAAGAAAGAAGTAAAACTATAACTATGTGCAGATGACATGATACTGTATATAGAGAACCCTTCATATATTCCACCAAAACCTATTAGAACTGATCAATGAATTCAGTAAAGTAGTAAGATACAAGATAAATATTCAGAATTAGTTGTATTTTTAAACACCAATAATGAACTATTAGAAAGGTAAACTAAGAAAATAACCCATTCACAATTGAATTAAAAAATGTATAGGAATAAACTTAACCCAGGAGTTAAAAGACCTGTCCTTGAGAAATTATAAGACACTGAAAGAAAAAAATTAAAGAAGATACATATAAATAGAAACATATACTATGCTTATAGATAAGAAGAATTAACATTATGAAAATTCTATACTACCCAAAGCAATCTATAGCTTCACACAATATCTATTAAAATACAAAAGACATGTCTTATAGAACTGGAACAAATAATCCAAAAATTTATATGGGACCACAAAAGACCACAAATAGCCACAGCAATATTGAGAAAGAAGAACAAAGTTTGAAGTATCACATTGCCTGATATCAAACTACAAGGCTATAGTAATCAAAACAGACTAATACTATAATTAAAAACAGACATATCCATCAATGGAACAGGATTGAGAACCCAGAAATAAACCCACACCTGTATGGTCAATTAATATACAACAAAGGAGGCAAAAACATACAACGGCGTAAAGACAGTCCATTCAATAAATAGTGTTGAGAAAATTGGACAGATTCATGAAAAAAATGAAATAAGACCACTTTTCTTATACAAACAGGAAAATAAGTTCAAAATGGATTAAATACTTAAATATTAGATTCAAAACCATAAAAATCTTAGAAGAAAACATGGGCAGTAAAATTTCAGACATTTCTCTTAGCAATATTTTTCCTGATAGATCTCCTCAGGCAAGGGAAACAAAAGAAAAATTAAACAAATGGGACTACGTCAGACAAGAAGGTTTTTGCCCAACAAGGAAAACAAAATAAAAAGACAACCTACTGAATGGGAGAACATATTAACTAAGGATACATATGATAAGCGGTTGCTATACAAAATTTATAGAGCTCTTGCAAATTAAGGTAAAAAAACATCAACCAATTTTTAAAAAATAAACAAAAGACCTGAGTAAACACTTCTCCAAAGAGGACATACATATGGCCAATAGACATATAAAAAGATGCTCAATGTCACTAATCATTAGATAAATGCAAATTAAAAAGGAAATATTTGTAATACTTACAATAATAAAGATAAATTAAAAAAACACACACACAATGAGATGCACCTCACACCTGTCAGAATGGCTATCATCAATAAATCAACAAACAAGTGTTGGCAAGGATCTATAGAAAGGGGAACACTATTTCACTGCTGGTGGGAATGCAGATTGGTGCAGCCATTATGAAAAACAGTATGGAGCTACCTCAAAAAATTAAAAATGGTACTGTCTTATGACCCAGTGAATCCACTTCAGAGTAGAAGAAACCAAAAACACTAATTCAAAAGAATATATGTACTCCAATGATCATTGCAGCATTATTTACAACTAGAGGCTCAGTGCACAAAATTTGTGAATGGAGGTGGGGGATCCCTCAGCCCGTCCTTACCTCTCTCCAATCTGGGGCCCCTCGGGGGATGTCCAGGACTGTGGGGTAGGCAGCTTGTCCCTCTCCCAGGCCATAACCTGGCTGGTCCCCATTCCTTTCTCATGAGCTCATTTGTGCCTGGCTGGTCCCCAATCCTCTTTTCCCAGTGTTGTGTCTGAGCCATTATGCCATGATGTTGTGAGGGCGTGACATCCATTTGCATATTACCTCTTTATTATACAGGACTAGAGGACTGGTGCACAAAAATTTGTGCACTTGGAAGGTCCCTCAGCCTGGTCTGTGCCCTCTCACAGTCTGGGATCCTTCAGGGGATGTCCACCTGCTGGCACGCCTGGCCAGCCTGGGTGAGTGGCTGATGGCTGTTTGCAGGCTGGCCAAGCCCCCCAGTGTGAACCCTCACCCCATTGGGGTGTGGCCAGCCTGGGTGATGGGCTGAGGGGTGTTTTCAGGCTTCCCACAGTCCCTTCAGGGTTCGGGTCTCTACTGGGGTACCTGGCCAGCCTGGGTGCAGGGCTGAGGGCCGTTTTCAGGCTTTCAGGCTGCCCACAGCTCCCAATGACCCAATGTCCCAGCAAGGCTGGCTGAAATCAGGTTTCTGGAGTTTATTTATCTTCTATAATTGAAACACTGTTTCTTTAAGCCGAGGCTTAGGCAGGTAACGAAGCCTCCTGATTGCTTCAGCTCTGTGGCTTCTATAATTGCAACTATGTTGCCTTGAGCAGAGAGAGGCCCAGCTGGCCTAGGCAGACAGTTTACTCTTGGTGCAACAGAAATCTCCTGTTTGATCTAGTTCCATGGTGATTGGCCTCCATCTTAGCTGGGTTAATTTGCATACAGCCACTCTGATTGGCTGGTGGGCATGGTTTAGGCATCCCGGAGAAAGAGTCAATTTCAATATTACTCTTGTATTAGATTAGATAGCCAAGCAATGGAAACAACCCAAGTGCCCAGGTATAGACAGGTGGATAAAAAAGTAGTGGTATGCTTCTGTTCAGTCGTTTGGTCACTCTTCACTAACCCCCTGCAGGCCTGGTCACTCCACGCAGCCTGCTGCTCAGTCACTGGATCATCCCTCACTAACCTCCCTGCTGGCCTAGTCATCCCACACAGCCTGTTTGGTCATCCATTTCGTTGTGATGGTTGCTTAGATTTTTATTATTATAGATTATTCCTTGAATAAACATATTCACTTTGAAAAAAATGATAAAATCCTAAACATTGTTTTGAAAATCACCTACATCTATATATATATAAAACCCTAATATGCAAATAGACTGAACTGTGGAAAAATTGAACAACTGGTCGCTATGAAGTGTGCTGACCACCAGGAGGTGCATGCAGAACACTGTGGGCATTGGCAGCAGGTGGGAGAGCACAGAGCATGGCAGGCATGGGCCAGGGCAGGATGGCGTAGCAGGTGAGCAGTGGCTCCAGACCAAGGTGGGTGCCAGTCGCTGTCATTGGGGCGAGCCTCAGGTGGTTACTGAAAATTCTTTGCTCCTTAGTGCCATGGTCTCATCAGGCTATTGCACTTCCTGCTGGCACCAGCCCCACTCACACCTGCTGCTGGTGCTAGAGCTGCTGCTTGCACCCGCTTCCAGTGTCCGGTGCCAGTCCCAATCACTCAATGCCATCAGCAGGTGCAAGTGGTGGCTCCTGGCCCTGATTGCCCCTGAGTGTTTCTCCACCTCCCCCTCCTCCTGAGGGGAGATTGAGGAAGCAGCTGACACTCTCACCTGCTGATGGGGCCAGCCCCACTTGTGCCTGCTGCTGGCACTGTGCTGTCAGCGGGTGTAAGCAAGGATGGCACCAGCAGTGCATGGGAGCAGCAGCAGTGGGAGCAGGGGACCAGAGGCCATGGAGGGAGGGGCCAGGTGGGGGCGCAGAGGATGGGCCAAGATCGCCCCTGTGCTCACCCCAGTTTTGTGCACTGGGTCTCTCGTTCTTATTATGCATAAAAATAGTTTTAAAATTACATTGTATTTTTTATGCTAATACATATTTTTAATATTATATTATGGCTATAGAATATTACTTTGCACTAATATCACAATTTAGTCAAGCCTCTTGACTATTGTTTGGCATTTTTTTCTAGCCTCTTGTTTTTAAAGTAAGTACAATAAATGCCATTTTGATACCAGAAATGGAACTGGCATTCAGCAGCATGGTTTGTATCTGTCTACCAGTACTTGCATATCCCAGGTATAGCCATTGATGGAATCTGGAGGATTGTTTGGCTAGGGGAATTTATCCAAAAAATAGATGGGAACTTTATGGCTTTTTCATTCTAGGCAGCTATAAATATAAATTTAAAATATATTTTTCACATATTTTAAACTTTTTAAAACATTTTGTGAATTTTTTCTGTTCCTTTGAACATGTATGCATATACATGACACATATACAGTGTGTTATTTATGATTATATTGTCTTTACCTGAAGGCCAAAATTTAGATATTCTATTTTTTTCTGATGATATCTTCTTGTTATATTTTTTGCTGAATATTCTTGTGACTAGATGTTTGTACATATACATTATTTTTTCCCTTCTATAATTTCTAGAAAATAAAAATGTCAGAGTTTACAAAAAGCATTAACTTATCATACAAAAGTTTATCCTGATTTATACTCCCCAAAATGTTTTAGAGTACACATCTCCAGGTACTTTTGATAACAGTACTCTTGATTACACTATTAATTTACTCCAATGTAAGAAGAAATTCTCACTTGCTTGAATCCATGTTTCTCCATATGTTTATTGGCTACTTACATTTCTTCTTTTATAAACTAACAATATTATTTCCCATTTTCTTATATAAATGTAGATTTCATTTTCTGACTGAATACTTGTAGAATATTTTTTATTCTGTAAATAATTTTTAAAATTTCCCCATAACATGTCTAGTAACAAAAATATTGCTGGGTGGTATTATTTTTTTCATCAAAATGACCTGTTTTTTTTGTGTGTGTGTGCGGTTTTTTTTGGTGTGTTTTGTTGTTGTTGTTGTTGTTAGTAGTCCATTATATTTAAATATCAACTTTTTAAAAAATTGTAGGGCAATTTCCTTCCCTTTTATTTTTTTTTAAATTATGTCTTTTCCTCATTTACTCCTTTTGAAATTTCTATTATGACTACTTTTGATAGCCCTGTTCTATATTTCTGTATTATTCTCTTAACTTCTTGGTCTTTATTGTCTTATTATGATTTTTTAAAATATATTTTATTGATTTTTTACAGAGAGGAAGGGAGAGGGACAGAGAGTTAGAAACATTGATGAGAGGGAAGCATCAATTAGCTGCCTCCTGCGCACACCCCACCGGGGATGTGCCCGCAATCAAGGTACATGCCCTTGACCGGAATCGAACCCAGGACCCTTGACTACGCAGGTTGACACTTTATCCAGTGAGCCAAACAAGCCAGGGCTTACTCTGACTTTTTTAAGTAAATTTTAAAATGTTCTCTAATCTTAAATTTTTCTTCTAAACAGTTCACTGCTTCCATTGTACCTTTTCTGTTTGGCAATCATGTTTTTAACTTCTTTTTGTGTAGAGTCACTCTTTTCCTAATTTCATAGATGCAGTATCTTCTCAGATTGATTGGAAAGTTAACGTCAAGGTGTTCTAGAGACCTAGCTGGTTTTGCTCAGCCGATTGAGAGTAGTCCTTGCTGACTGAAGGACTCTCAGATTCAGTTCCTATCAAGAACACAAGCTCAGGTTTCAGGCTCAATCCCCAGAAGGAGGCATGCAGGAAGCAGCCAATCAATAATTCACTCTCATCACTGATGCTTCTGTCTTACTCTCCTTCTCCTTTCCTTTCTGAAATCAATAAAAATATATTTTTTAAAAAGGTGTTCTAGAGTTTTCTTCTGATTCTTTAAGCAGTTGTATTCCATAAGATATATTTACTTGGTGTTTTCTCTTCTATTTATAGTGGTTTCCATTTACTAATCTTATAGAAAGAGATCGTACTTTTTTTTTTTTTTAACCTTAGAGAGTTGGAATTGGTGCTTTTGGACATCATGTAAGCCCTAATTTAAGACATGGAAACTCTACAGGATGTGGGAAAATTTAAATTTATTAGAGTTTAACTTTGCCAGATCATATATCCAAGAACTTTGGTGAAAATAGAAGGTTATATCCCATGTAGGCAGGTTTGCTTCTGTGCTGAAAAGTTTCTTTTACATGGCTGTTATAGTGGCCTAAATAGAACTTAGCTAGTGACTTCCCCTCTAACTAACTTCATTAATGGCAATTGGAATATCACCCACATTTTAGTGTGCTCTTGGCAACTCAAGGGTGTAACTTCAAAAGAAGAGTCTCAACTTCCTCAGAAAGTCACTAGGATAGAAAATAGGCTTTTCCTCATTTTCCCCAGAGATCTCTTGACTTTTAGGGTCTTCCTTTCTACACTAGATGTTATTGTATTCCTACTAGGTAGTGAGCTCTGTGTTCTGTTATGTGGTAAACATCGGGCCACTCAGTAATTCCCTAAATCCTGGAATATTTATGAACAGTTCTAATACTAGCACATTTTCAATCATTTTAACCTTTAATACTGTTGCCAACCCTAACTTCTAAAACCCTAACTTCTATTTTTCTCTTTGTTTTACACGACACAAAATGCCAATGACCTCTTTTCCTAGCTGATTGTTTATTGTATTTTTCTCTAACTTCTTCTCTTTTCACAATGACCTAAGTGTGGTTGAGCCTTAAATTTCTATCCGTTTCCAGTCTCCATTGTATCTGTTTTCTCTGTCCCTGAGTAACCCTATAGGAATATTTGAACATTCATATGTTGACCCAGTTTTTCATCATTGATTTACCAGGAATTTGTCAGTTTATGTGCTATGTGATATAAGATGAATAAGATAAAATCTCTACCTTCAGGGAAGTCACTGATTAATTAGAATAGCAAACATCGAACAGTTTCAGTAAAATAAGCTGCATGTTTTAATAGGTATATGATATGTGTGACATAAGATATTATAATTCTGGTGAGTAGAATAAGTAAGTAATTTGAAATATGATACTATTTAAAGTTATCCTCATTAAATTATTTTTAAAATATGAAAAGTAATGACTAAAGCTCTCAAATTTTGAATGAAATTTTTTACTTAATCACTTTCACATGAAGTTTTCTTTTTTTATTTAATTTATTGGGGTGACACTGGTTAACAAAATCATAAGGTTTCAGGTGCACAGTGCCACAACAACATCATCTATATATTGTATTGTGGGTTTACCACCACAAGTCAAGTCTCATTCCATTACCATTTATCCCCCCTATACCCTCTTTACATCCTCCATCCCCTGTACCCCTAGCAATCACCACACTGTTGTCTGTGTCCATGAGTTTTTCCCCATTTTTTTTCTTTTTTGCTCAATTCCTTGATGCACTGACACTGCTCCCAACCCTGCCCCCTGACAGCTGCCAACCAGCTCTCCCTCTATGCCTTTGTCTCTATCCAAGCTTGTAAGTTCATTTTGTGCACCCCTATATTCATTGCAGCGTTATTTACAGTAGCCAAGATTTGGAAGCAGCCCAAGTGTCCCTCAGTAAATGAGTGGATAGAAAAGCTGTGGTATATTTACATAATGGAATACTACTTGGCTGTAAAAATGAAGAAAAATAGAAGGAAAACTCAACGTCTGAGACAGCATGGATGGACCTTAAGAACATTATGCTAAGTGAAATAAGCCACTCAAAGGGAGACAAGTGCCATATGATTTCACTCACACATGAAAGAACTCTGAAAAGGAACTTCCATCAGGCATGCCACTTTTTATTCAATAGTGCACGTGCATTTTTCCTGGTTATGTTCATTTTTCTTTATCTTTCTCTGAACTGTTTAGAAAATATAAGAGCTAGTTCTGAATTCTTAAAGATCCAACTTTGCTTCTTTGTGTCAAGCAGAATGCCATACACAGTAAAGCCTCAAAAATATTTATGAAATAAAATAAAATTGATTAATCATTTATCCTAAGAAAATTTGGCCTTTTCATTCTACTTATTACCTAGAAGTTAAAAATCCATGTGGAATAAGAAGATTAATTTATTATTTCCTTGACATTCTGGAAAACAAAATCAAGGCTACTACAGAAGACCTGGATTGGTGATTTGGATCTACCACTTGCTATACATGTGCAAATTACCTTACCTTGCTGTGGCTTGGTCTTCTAGCTTTAAAATTTGAGAAATTGACGATTTTAAATAGCAATTGGATGGTATGGATGGTATTATAACTTTAGTTTTTATACCTTTAGATTTCTGTATCTGGGCTGGGAGAAAGCCAAACACCCTAAAAGCTCTCAATCCCAAAGCCAGTTCCTGCATACGTATAGTATTTTGAGAGTGGGCATGACGTACAATCGTTACAGGCAGTGTATAAAAGGCGATCTGCACCAGTCCTGGAAAGTAAACCTTTGAGGTAAGCATCCAAATAAATAAGGTAAAAATAATTTTTTTTTTCATAAAACTCAATAAATCATTAACATGTGTCAAATTTAGAATGATGTGGAGGAGTGTAAGAGGTAAGCAAGAGAGAAAGAAGCATAATTTGATTCCTTTCCATTTCAGGACACGTAGAGTCTCTGAACTATATATTATCATAATGAAAATAAGTTAATTGCAATCATATTAGTCCCTTAACACTTTGGAGAAACCCTTTATATAACAGACATATGTTCAGATAATTTGAACTATAAAGGAACCCATATTCAAGTATCATCTAAAATTTAAGTTAAAAAATACGCATTTCTTTTTGTGAAAACAGATGATCCTGGAGAGTGAATCTCTTGGGGTAAAACCAGTAAAGGGACAGTCAGTTTCAAACATACATGTGAGTAAGTACCCATATACTAATTCAGAGGTTAAAGTCACGTGTTAAATACTTGGAGAACACATGAGCCCTTTCGTTAGCAGGTGAGACCCTGAATGACTGCAGGAAGTTCCACACGTGCAGTGCAGTGCTCTCTTTGGAAACTTTCACTCTAATGATCTTCTCAGTTGATGACTAAGCCACAGACCTGATTGTCTATTAATCAAATGCTCTGCCATGATGTTTCTTCACTGAACTATGCTAGAGCATTTAATTAATACCCTCTGCCATAGCATTTTCTTATGTGAGACAAGAATTCAGCTTTTTAAGTATAAGTTCAATTTTTCTCATTATAATTTTTGGTCATTTTTGGCCGAGAATGAATAAAAGCTGAATGATTTACAAGTTTGAGAAGATTTGCATGGAGACAAAAAGTAAAATGTAGCAGAGGACTATTTAGGCTGTGTTGTTTCATGGCACCTGCTAGAAATTGGAATACTCAACTTGTCACCTTACAACTCTACTTGCATAGTTGAAAATAAGTCTATTTTATTTCCTCCTTGGCTCTGAGGAGTGTGATTTTATTTTCCCTAGCAAAACTTATGAGTCTTTCCATTACATGTATTTGGGTTTGGGACTGTAACTTCTCTTATTGTTTCTAAGGAAATGGTCAGGAAAGGTCACACAGCAGCTTTTTAGAGTAAAAATAATGAATGGGCATTTGCAATGAATAAGAATTATTCTCACCCTCGGTCCCACCTAGGCCACGTGTTTGCCTTGTGCCTCATTTCCCACAACTGGAAGCTCCCAGCTGAATAATCATATCCAAACATGCTGAGCTAATTGAAGAAAGGTGCCCTGTAAACAGAAGGTACTATTATTATGGTCATTTTCCCAGATCTTGGCTTCCCCACCCACTTCCTCTAAATTTACAATGAGATGGAAAGCGTAACCTCCTCCAACGGATGCAGAGCAAGAGCAATGCCTTTGGTGCCCTCAAGTGGTTTCCTCTAGGTTTAGAGGTCAATTGACCACAGAGCCTAAGTTATAATAACAAAGCAATTATTCCCTTGAACATTCCAGTTTAAAAGGGGAATGATATACGACCAAAACACATACGGCCTTTTAGGTGAGTATTTTTAAACAAAATGTTTACATGCATTAAAAGTGCCAGGCAGTCTTCAGTATCTTTAAAAATAACATTAGCCTCTCATGTGAATGGGAGAGAATAGGCACAGTAACTATTTTCCTGGTTAATCTAATCACTCAACAAATTGTTCAAGCGTATCTTCCTATCCTTAAACTGGAGGTTGCATTGACGATGATGCATGAGGATATGTGGAGGTCCTGAGCAGACAGCCAGTTCTTTATAAATATTTCCTGAGCATCTCTTGGATCAAGTCTACCACCATTAAGTTGGGTGAGGTCAGGCAGGTACTTGTCCTGGCTGACCTATAAATGTCTTTATTCCCAAAAGAAAAGCATTTAACCAAATAAATAAAGTTCATCTTCTCTACTTGACTGCCTCTGTGCACACACTGGTGATTGAAGTAGAAAAAAACAAAACACCTTATCACAGATCAGTGGAAAAGTTAGGAGAGTGTTTGAATTTGAACAGACAGAAAGGATCGGAGGTTTATGAGGCCTTCATAAAAGTTTGGGGACAGGAATGAATGATCTCAACCTATCCTTGTGAGGCTGAAGGACGGATAGCTGGAATCAGCAGCTCTGTGGCTGGACATTGGTTTTACTCCTTAGTCAATGGAAGGATGTCTGTGAAGACACAGAAGCACCTAGCAATAAAAGCAATTAATTTCTTCTCTCAAAGTGATACGGAAAAATTAATTTACTCTACTCCCATATATACATTATTTTGCCACGTAAAAATATTGGAATATTACAACGTATTTATGATGTGAGTACACAATTTATATTTTGCATTGTATTAAGTTTTAACCTGTACTACAAGTAGATAATTCATTTTCGTATGTAGAACGGTGATGTTAAGAATTGGTGTAATATTGCCCTGACCAGTTTGGCTCAGTGGATAGAAC
This sequence comes from Murina feae, assembly GCA_004026665.1. Taxonomy (NCBI): domain Eukaryota; kingdom Metazoa; phylum Chordata; class Mammalia; order Chiroptera; family Vespertilionidae; genus Murina; species Murina feae. Next base: position 813 of record PVJC01025750.1, on the reverse strand, counting down.
CTGCAGACTGAAGGGTCCCAGGTTCGATTCCAGTCAAGGGCATGTACCTTGGTTGCGGACACATCCCCAGTATGGATTGTGCAGGAGGCAGCTGATTGATGTTTCTCTCTCATCAGTGTTTCTAACTCTCAATCCCTCTCCCTTCCTCTCTGTTAAAAAATCAATAAAATATATTTAAAAAAAAGAATTGGTGTAATATTTTCAAACATGAGTGCAATAGCTAAAGGAAACCTTTCTCGCTGTCAGGTAGGCATGCCTAGGGACTCTACCTGCTAGGTCAGTGCTGCCCTAAACAGATAGCACCAGTCATCAGGGATCAGCTGTTCTGAGGTGGAATATGTGATACTGAAAACATGACTAAAATAAAAGATCAAGTGCTATCTTCAAGGAACAAAGTTCAGATAGAGAAGAGGTAACAAGGAAGCTGGTTGTGCTAATGAAGTCAGCATAATTCCTATTAGGTGACAGAATAATAAAAATCTTTCCCTCTATAACAAAGTTGGTGGTTTTTCTCTTCTTAAATTTCTTTTTCTTTTTTTCTTTTTTAAATTTCTCCAAAGCGCTCATGTGATTTTGGCACTGGAACAGGATGAAGTGAAAACAAGAAACCATCATTCCTCCGACTCTGCTTCCTGAGGGGCAGAGCTACAAAGTACTGAGGACCCGCGGGGTGGACTCACGTCAGTTCCTGAAACCTTCCCAATTCAGTTTGGTTCATTCCCTCTGAGTGAAACTTGCTTTTAATAGACATTGTGGCCCAGATTAAGAAAGAACATTGACAAAAAGTTAATTAACTTATTTTATCACACTAAT
>PVJC01025749.1:0-24488 GCA_004026665.1 Murina feae | reverse complement strand
AGTGGGCCCAGGAGGCGTGTGTGAGAAAAAGGGAGCAGCTCTCCTTCCCGCACTAAAGCTTCCCTCATTAAATCCTCCAGCTGCCCAGCCAGCCCACCACTGCTGTGGCTCCGATGGGCCTGGGTGGGTCGTAGGAAACACATGCACAGAGGTTTAGCAGCTTCTGTGCGTGTGTGCCCCTGGACCCACCCAGGCCCATTGCAGCCCCTGGGCCGGCTGGTTCCGCCCCCACTGTCGTGGGCCTGAGTGGGTCCCGCGGAGGCTTAGCAGCCTCCGTGTGAGTGTGCCCCTGGACCCACCTGGGGCGGCCGGCTGGTCTCACCCCCGCATTGGCTGCAATGGGACTGGGTGGGTTTGAAGGAGGCTTAGCAGCCTCCGTGTGTGCGTGCCCCAGAACCCACCCAGACCGATCGCAGCCCCTCCGCCGGCTGATCCCACTTCCCCCGCGATGGGCCTGAGTGGGGTCGCTCTGAGGCTTAGCAGCCTGCGTGCCTGTGCCCCGGGACCCACCCAGGCCAATCACAGTCTCTGGACCAGCCGGCCGCCCCCGGGCTGCGATGGGCCTGGGTGGGTGGCGCGGAGGCTTAGCAGCCTCCGTGCGTGTGTGCCCCGGGACCCATCCAGGCCCATCGGTCCCATCGAAGCCCGGGGGTTGGCTGGCTGCTCCCTCCCTCCGCTACCACCTCTATTTGCGGCAGAGGCCGCAGTCTGTGGCTTCTTCCCGGCTCCCGCCTCCGCCATCTTGACTGGACTATTTTGCATACAGTCCCTCTGATTGGCTGGTGGGCGTGCCTTACCCCGTCCCGAAGAAACGGTTAATTTTACTATTTCCCTTTTATTAGTTTAGATATACCTAATATTTAATTTAAAAACATTTTCCCTTTGCTATTGTAAAATGAACTATAGCCATCAAATTTTGTGTACATATGTAAATGCAATATGTCAAATTTAAATAATTAAATTAGTGTGCTATCATTTTCAAGAGTTTTATACAGGTTTGATTTCTTGGGGTTTCCACACACACACACACACACACATACACACACAAAACATTGTTTTCAAAATGTGATAATTTACAGGTTCCTTTCCAACTTTCATAATTCATATATTTTTTTATTATTTTTTAATTATTTTTATTGATTTTTAGAGAGGAAGGGAGAGGGAGATAGAAACATCAATGATGAGAGAGAATCATCAAACACCCACCCTCTGCACACACCCCCAATGGGGATCGAGCCCACAATGCAGGCATGTGCCTTTGACCAGAATCAAATCCAGGATCCTCTAGTCCCCAGGCCCACACTCTATCCACTGAGCCAAACCACCTAGGGTGATTCATATATTTTTTCTCTAATTTAGCTGGCTAATATTCAAAGACTCGGCTAAGCCCCATTGGTGATAAAGGGCATAGTGGCATAATCCTGACTCTAATCCCTTAATGAGGATGCTTCTAGTGAGCCCTACTAAGTGCAGTGTCATTCCTCATTGATACAGGAGCCCTGTGTATATCTGAGAAGGAACAAGAAAATTGCCTTCTTTTAAACACACAGCCTTAATTGATACATAATAGGAAGACAGGCACAGTCAGATGCTTTATAAAATTACAAACTAGCATGGTCCACAAGTTGACCTCAAGGGATTACTGGATATCAGGGCCCTTGTCCAGGGACTCAGGGTCCCCTGAAATTGGGAGAAATTTCCAGCTAGTGACCTGCTGAGGGATTGAGGCTACAGCCACAGGTCAGGAGGCCGCTGGTCTTCCTAAAACCACACACTGTCGCAGGATGAGAACAGAGGGGCCAGGGACTAGGGCCAAAGCATCATGCACTTTTCCCAGCATAGCTGTGTGCCCGGCACTATGCGAGTTCACTAATTGTTATCACCAAAAACCTGAGAAGAGTGTGTGATCGACATTGCCATTTTACAAAAGATAAAACTAGGACACAGAAATATCTTCATTTTAGCGGAATTTACCAAAACCACATAGCTAGCATACATTAGAGTCAGAACACAAACCAGCCACTCTAGCACTAAAGGTGATAGGTATTTATCAGAAGAAAAGTCAGAATAAACTCTACTCAACGTCTTCATAATTATCAACCCATTTTTTTTTAAATTCCCTTTTCTTTAGGGGCATGTGTTCTAAGCTAGGGGATATTTTTGCACCCCAGAGAACATTTGGCAATTTCTGGAAACGACTTGAGTTGGCATGATGACAGGGTGGTGCTACTGGCATCTGGCAGGTGGAGGTCCTAAATGATGATGCTAAATACCCTTCAATGCAGAAAAAGAACTAACGACATGGAACTCTCCCGTCCGAATGCTGATAGTGTTGACATTGAAAAGCTGCTGTGGAGAAAGCAACCACGCCAGTTTCAAAAACCTTTATTTGGCAGCAATATGGCAAAAAAAAAAAAAAAAGCAAAAGCAAAACCAAACCAGGAAAACCCCCATAGAATTTTAAGAAATATCTTAAAATTACTTGCTAGAGGCTGAATTGTCCCTATGCCATAATCCATATATCGATACCCTAACAGAATATGACTGTATTTGAAGATAGGGCCTTTAAAAGAGACAGTTAGGGTGGGCCCTAATGCCATCTAACTGGTGTCTTTATAAGAGGAAATTTGGACTCCCAGAGAGACATCAGAGTTGTATGAACTGAGAGACAACCACGTGAAGAGGCCATCTGCAAGCCAAGGACAGGGAGAATTGATTTTGCCTGTGGTTCTCAGAGGAAACCAACCCTGCTGACAACCTGGTTTTGAACTTCAACCTCCAGAACTGTGACAAAGTAAACTCTTGTTCAAGTCATCTAATCTCTAGTACTGTGTTATGGCATCCCTGGCAAGCTAATACATTAGTTAGGGCTATAAATTATTTTCAAAAAACTTTTCTCTCTCTCTCTCTCTCTCCTCTCTCTCTCTTTACTTATTCCATTGCTATGCTAACTAAAAACGACTTACCTCTCTAGTGAACCTGGTGTGCAACCTCATTTATTATGAGGCACTATATTAGCTTAATTTTCTTCTTGGAGCCAAATCCACTTTTGCTTCGCTTTTCAGGCTGCCAGGGACTTCAAAGGGCTTCAAAACCCACCCAGCAATGCTCTGTTCCAGGAGCCTGCTGTGTGGACAGGTGAGGCTGGGGCTGCGCACTTTCTCCATATGCAAAAGACTCATTGGTATTTGAATGCATTTTCAAAGCTGCTGTTTTTCAAAGGTTGAAAAATCACTTATCTCAAAAGTTAAAACGGTTAAATGAAACTCCCTCAAAAGGCCCACCACGGGCTTCGCTGATATGGGATTTAATGAAGCATCCTAAGGAAGGTGTTTTTTAATCTTTTATTTTTTTTAACATTTTTCACCAACTTCACTTAAAAGCTGGTTTTAAACATCAGCATTTCTCATTCTAACCATCTGACATCAACGGATGCATGGTTCATGCAACAGTAAGGTCTGGGCTTCTGTTTTATGTCCTTTTCCTTCTATCAGGCTCTCGTTCATGCTTTCCTAGAGCTCGTCATAAATGGGGAGAAGGTTGGAGGTGGTTGAGCTGAATGCAGCCTCATATATAGGCAACGTCAGCTTTCCTGCTGTTTAAGTTGGTGTTGAAACTGATGCCAAAATTGCTTACACATGGATTTCTAAAATGATAATGTGTGGGTCCTGGATCTCTTCATGAAGATAACAAACTGACAAATTTCTACAGACTCTGCTGAAGATACATCACATTGCAAAGTACACTTGTTAGTTTTCACATGAAAAACTGAGTTACAGTATCATACAGTCTCAGACTAGTGAGCGTTTTAAGTACACCCTTTCAAGGCATAATAAAGGGCCGGCTTTGCGTCAGCTGCTATATCCTATATAATAAAAGGCTAATATGCAAATTGACCAAATGGTGGAACAAATGGTCATTATAACATGCACTGACCATCAGGGGACAGATGCTCAATACAGGAGCTGCCTCCTGGTAGTCATGTGCTCCCAAAGGGGGAGCTCTGCTCAGCCATAAACCAGGCTGGTGGCGGAAGCCTTTCCTGTATCTGCAGCAGCACTAAGGATGTTTGACTACCAGCTTAGGCCTAAGAAGGCAGTCAGACACCCCCTGATGGTTCCTGGACTACCAGAGGTTGCAGGCTGGTCTGAGAGACCCCCCATGAGTGCATAAATATTGTGCACCGGGCCTCTAATATTAAGATAAGGAATCAGGAAAGATTGCTGTGCGTCTGTGTTCCTTTGCACTAATTTGATTCCATATTTAAACAATAATCTTCCTAGGGTAAGACGGGGGATGATTTGTAGAGAAAGTCCCATCCTTGGTATTGAGAAGGCTCTTAGATACTGGAAGTATTTTACCACTATATTGATTTTGGGGCACTTGACAATTTTGTTCAATTTCCACATATGTCACCAATAAGGTGCTTGAAATATCCAGTGACTAAGCTAATGGTCATGGATCATTGTCAAAGTAGGATTTCTCTAGAGCATAAAAAGATAATTTCCAAGAGGAGAGTATAACTGGGGTTGTCTATGTTTTCTGAAGTTTGAGGAGAAAGAAAGAAAAGCCACATAAGGCTACCCCTGTTTGGAATTTGTGCTGGCATTGGCTTATGACCTGGCCTATGGAGAAATGTAACAATCATTGCATGATCTGGCTTGTCACATCTGGCAGCACATACATAGTGATTGAAAATAAGTAATGCATTTCTCTGAGAATCAAACTGTATCTGAATCACCCCGGCTGCAACATTTCTTTCTTTCTAGTAAGATTGCAGGTAGAATCAATCACCCAACCATAGTCATCTGGTAAACCAGATAGTGTTACGCAAAACACTGTACAATCCTGACACAATCAACAGAACTATATGGATTTAGGATACTGTATGTGATTTCTGTGATTTGTAAAGATCTGAAAAACAGATATGGTGGAGAATAGGCATTTAGATAGTACAACAGAATTTTCAGTGGTTTCTTCTTCTTCTTTATTCTCTCCTTTATGATCAATAGAGAATTAACTAAGATATGGGTCAAAATGTACATCAATAAGAAAATTATATAGTTCTTATTCTCTTCTTTACCCTAAAGTTATCTCTAGGGAAGGGTAAGATTAACATGTGTTTGTACAGCAGGTCCTTTGTTTAGAGTTAAATATTATTCTACTAGAGGTTTGGTGCACAACATTTGTGCACTGGGATGGGGGGGGGGGCCCTCAGCCCAGCCTGTGCTCTTTCACAACCTGAGGGGTCCTTAGCACTATTGCAGAGGTGGGAGAGGCTCCCACCACTGCCTTTGTGTTTGCCACCTATGAGCCTGACTTCTAGCTGAGCAGCACTCCCCCTGTGGGAGTGCTCTGACCATCAGGGGGCAGCTCCTGCATTGAACGTCTGCCCCCTGGTGCTCATTGGGCATCATAGTGACCAGTCATTCTGTTGTTTAATCAATTTGCTCATTAGGGTTTTATTAGATAGGATGATACTCATAATATTCAAAGAATGATTTCCTTCATTTGAAAGAAAAATTAATGAAAGTATAAAACAACCAGAGATGAGTCATTATGATGTTTTTTGTTGGTAAAAACTATTTCCATTGGGAAAGCAATAGTTTTTCTATTTTTTTAACCTGAATTTAAATAGGTCTCATAATCTTTAAGCCAAGCTTATTAAGTGATAATTTTAAATGAACAAAATACATAATTTATATGTACAGTTTGATGAGTCTTGATAAAAGCATGCATCCATGTAACTGCTACCACAATTGAAATATAGCATATGTTCTTCACTCACTCCAACCAACTTTAACTTGATATTATGATTCACTAAATCATAATTAAGGGCTTCCCTAAATACAATGGCTAGCATTATACATTCCACTTGCATTGCTTGCACAATAAATTGACTAATTGAAAAAATAAATTAGGAAAATTAAAAAAGAGTGAATATAAAACATGTCATTATTTTTCTCAACTTTTAGTCTGATTACCCAGTCTTCAAAATATTTTCAAGTTCACAATGTTTAAAAGGCCTATTGTAAAATACAATAGAGTTAAAAGATTTCTGTTTATTGTGGTCACATTAAAACAAAGTTTCATGGTCTTAGCCAGTTTGACTTGGTGGATAGAGTATTGGCCTGTGGACTGAAGGGTCCCAGGTTTGATCCGGTCAAGGCTTGTGGGCTCATTCCCTAGTGGCGGGTGTGCAGGACGCAGCCAATCAATAATTCTCTCCCTTCATTGATGTTTTTATCTCTCTCTCTACCTCTTCCTCTCTGAAATCAATAAAAATATATTTTAAAAAATTTCATGGAGAGAATTATCATGTAGAATTAAGACTCTAGAAAGAGGAAGTTTCCTTAGTATTAAGTAAATCTCAAAGTATTGACACACTTCCTAATGAAGATATACTGGTTTCTGGAAGAATAAGTCAATTAGTAAAAATATCATGGATATTAACATGAAGACAATGATAAGGGTGTAGATAAAACAAAAGTGCTACATTATAGAGTGGCTATCTATGAATGGTCATTGGTTAAAGTGAGTGGTGAAGGTGAATCCTTTTAAATATTCCATGTGAACCACTATTTTCAAATGAATATAAATTGGAGTTACTATAAATTTTAGACATATCACAGCTATTTACTAACATTGCTAAATTTATTAAGTTATTAATCTGTCTCAAAACTTGCTTCTTTTTCTAAAAAATCAATTTGTTTGAATTATTTTCTCTGCCTCTTTTGGTTATGGTAAAAATCAAATAATATCACATAAATAAAAACACTATATAAAGTAAAAGTGCTATTATGATTATCATTCTTATTACTAAATTGTTTCTAAAGCTTCAATATCTTAAGAGTAAAGACTCTCAAAGTTTTAAGACTGACCCAGAGGTATCAATCAAATGTAATACTGCTATCCCCTGGCTAGTATGGCTCAGTTGTTGAGTGTCAACCTGCGAACATGGAGGTCATGGTTCGATTCCTGGTCAGAGCACATGCCCGGGTTGCAGGCTCCATCCTCAGTAGGGGGGTTTCAGGAGGCAGCTGATCAATAATTCTCTCTCATCATTGATGTTTCTCTCTCCCTCTACCTTCCTTTCTGAAATAAATAAAAACATATATAAAACAAACCAATGTAATGCTGTGATCAAATGGAATGTGTCAATCACAAAACAGTCATGGTGATAGAAGGGTCACCATAGTTAGAAAGCTATTATGCTTCTGTTCCACTACCTATTCCCACATCAAACCTTAGGGCTATAATTGTTTGAATTGCTTATGCAACACCTGATTGGGAAAAATAAACCATTTAAAACTATAAATGGCAATACCATGGTCATCAAAAGGATATAATAGATATACCACAGAGCTATGAGTTAGGCATTCCAACATTGGTCTTTATTAGCAGAGTGACTCAGTTTCTTCACCTTTAAAATAAGGCTTAGATAGAATTCCTTCCTTAGGTGTACCTCCAGTTTTAATATGCTGACTCTAAAAAAATTCAAAAGATACACATCCATCAAACAAAAGGTAGCTTGAGTATTCTTTGGCAAGAAAGGTGGTATTTTCTTACATAAAAATTATTTCCTGCATCTGAGTAACTCCAAATATAACATATTATTTTACTATTATCCTAGAAATGTCATATATGGCATATAGGAATGCATTTATGTCACTGGATACATTTTTGTGGACTCCCCATACATAGGAATGAGAAAGAAAATTCAGAAAGGTACAATGGTTAATGAATGTTCTTATTTTACACAGCACATTCCAGTTTTCTCATCTAATTTCTAAGATGACAAAGCATTTCCCTTCCATAAAAAAAGATCTTGAGAAGGGTAAGAGATGTGATTACTCTAAAGCAATTTCCCAACAGGAGGGTTTCTGAGGACGAAGGCTATTTAATATGAAAAGGAGAAGATACCAAGGCAGATAATCGAGCTACCTTAATGACAAATGGCACATAGGGGTAAAGTCTTTTTGTTTGACCTATTTTAAATATATGAAATAGATAAAAAGTGTCATCATCAAAGCCCTGTTCCTAAACAATGTGATTACAAATGGCATTTAGAGACTGTTCTTTCAAATTGACCCTCATAGAGAGAGTTCTTAAATGTGTAATAGAGTAAATGAATGCTTGATAAAATCAGAGAACTGGCAAATTGAAAACTGATTAGAGGTTCTTCTTTTGTAATACAAGGAAGGCCAATGAATATGCAGATTGTCCTTTAAGTTTCATGGAGGTGGGAAAGGTCTAGAGAGTGGAAAGGAAGAGAGGAAGTGGAAAAGGGGAGACAGGGAAATTGTAGAGGGATCGTAAATGAAAATATATGCATGTATACTATGTGAAGTACAAAATATACATAAAATATTAACTGATTGGCAACTGACCATCCAACTGAGATGGATACACCTCCATCTTTCACAAGAGAACAGCCCACTACAGCATGGCATTCTGCAGTCTCTAATTTAGTTTTAAGTTGGCTGCTTGGCCTATATCAGAAGATTTAGGACCTGTTTCAAATAATGGGCCCTCACCTTCTATATTAAGAATGTTTTTTCAGATTTGTCATAGTGTTTCCTATACCTAGAAACACAACAGATAATTTTATGCCCAGATTTCGTGATCCCCAAAGACCTCCAGTGAGCAAAAGTCCGATGCAAAAGCAAAGAGCCTTTATTCGAGCTAGCTCGAGCTCAATCCCACCTACACTCACCTACATAGTGGTAGGGTGGAGAGGGAGCAAGTTTCAGGAGAACAAAGGTTTTATAGGGGGTCTGGAAGTAGTGGGTGGGGTAACGTGTGTGACCCCTGTTGATTGGTCAAGGGAAGGGCCAGGGTTTGGTTGCACAGGGGGCAGGATGCAGTTAGACTAATTTGGACTTGGGTCATTTCCTCTGCATCCCTATTGGCCGGTTTGAAGGGGGCGTTGAGCAACTGTTAGTCAGTCTTGCACCGCCCTTTCAATAACAATGAAGATATTCAGCATGACAAAATATCTTAAATATTCTAGTCTTGAACTACCTCTTGCCAATATTCCTAATTTATTAACTATGTCCTTTATGTGTTTTGTTTTAATCTATTGCATCCTAACTAGTGAAAATGAAAATCTTGTCTTGCGAAACTGGTTCTCCTTCTGCCAGAATAGAAAAAGCTTTTAATTCACACTTTAATGTACCTCAATGCAGAGTAAATAAAGTAAACAGTAAAGTAGAGATTGTTGTAGCCAGGCAAATGAAATGGCAAGCTTTCTGTCCTGTAATTAACAAAGCCATCACTTAAGGTTTACAGTGGAATATAAAAACACCATTTGCATTTTGAAACAAAAGAACCATTAGCTTTCTACCCCCCTTTATTGCATTATTGATTTATAATCCTTTACTTTCATTTATTCTAGCCCAAAGCCTGCCTGCCTAACCATTTTTTTTTCTTTTTATTTAAAGTGGGTATTAACAGATTTTGCTTCCAAATAACAGCCTCCCAGACCTCTTTTTTCACTGTCAGCCATTCAGTTTGTTTCATTAATAACACCTTTCATTTTCCTTAATTATGCTTTTGGCATATTTACTTGCAGACACCTTTTACCAAAGCACAGGAATATTTTGTCAAGTCTCCCGCGTTGAGACTGACTGGCTGGGAACAATGACTGCTGCCTCCTGAGGCAGCTTTGAGTGCAGGTCACTACATTTATTCTGGCTTCTGCTTCAAGCTCTGTCCTGACTGCTCCCATGCTCAGATAGATGAGAATGAATATGACATCACCTCCTGCTCTTCCCTGGCCCACACCTGGGGATGGACAAATGTCAGAAGGAGAGAGAGAGCATCTACAATAGTGTCAATGATAAAAAAAAATACAGCATCTTTATTAGCAAAGCAAAATGACTTAAATAAAACTAAAATGCTCAGCTGAATCTAAGTGTACCATATTGTCTGTCTTCTACTAGGGTGTCCTATTACATTTAGTAATTGGCACACGAATCAGGTCAAGAAGGCTTAGTTTGGGCAAACAGCAAAACTGGGAATGCCAGTTTATTCAGAGCCTTTACTAAGTGTGTTCTCTATAAAAAGGTCTGTTAATAGAATTTGTGCATCTTTTATCAACCTGGGGGATATTATTCTTACTCATTAGACATGACTGAAAAAAAAAAAAACAGATAGGATTTAGTGTTGACAATGACAGTAGAGACTTTACACAGATAGCAAAACACACATACACTCACAAATATATTTATTCATTTTGTTGGTGGTGGTGGTGGTGGTGTGTGTGTGTGTGTGTGTGTGTGTGTGTGTGTTTATAAGCTCAGAAAACCAAAAAGTCTCAGCTTTCATAGAATTTATCTTCTGTGAGATTATAGGAAACTACTTTGTGTAATCAAGATAAAGTAAACAATACATATTTACCCAAAAGTTTCATTATACTGAATTACTTAAAAAAAAATCTTTGCGGAAAGTATTACATATGTCCCCTTTCGACTTTGCCCCCTCTCCCTAACTCCATTGCATTCTTCTAGTCTGCCCCAGCCCAGGCCTTCACCACACACCCTATTTATTGTCTGGGTCCATGGGTTATGCATATATGATACAAGTTCATTGGCTGATCTCTTCCCACCCACCCAATAGCTCCCACCTTCCCTCTGAGATTTGACAGTCTGTTCCACATTTCTGTCTCTGGATCTGTTTTGTTCATCAGTTTACCAGGAATTATTTTTAGACACTAACAAAGAGATGTTACAATGAAGACATTTGTCCTCCAACCACTTTTGATTGTTTCAAAATCATAAACAGGGGTGTTGGTTAATCATCAACTTTAAAATTTCTGCCATTCTTAACACTAATAATTTTTGCTTAAATGGCACCAAATGACCTTTCCTTAAAGTAACTGGATCAAGTACTCTATCAGCTGAACAACACGGCAGGTGCTATTACAAAGAAGACATGCGTTTTCAGGTTGTTCAATGGTTTTACAAGAGATTACTTGTCCCAGTGAGCACCACCTTATTTTTCTTAATATTATTTCTTATGGAAATTATTATTATTTTTCTCTGGAAATCCTCTTTTTGGTTAGAACATTTTTGAAATTCTCTGTGTAGAGAATATTCAACATGTGGTGTGATTACTTTTAATATCACAGTAAGAGATTTTTTTTCTTTTTTTTGAGAATCACCTCAACAACTGAAGATTAATAAATAAGGAAGGGAAGTACTCCAAATTGGGCAAAATCATTTGGTTTCAGAAAATGTCCCACTTTTATGGTAACAAGATATGTCTGCATGCGTCCTGTAAATCAATTCTAACGGTGATTCCGAAAGAGGAGTTCCAGAATTATTTTATAAAAAAGTGACATTAACATTGATAGAAGTGTCTTATAAGCAAATTACTAGTGCAACATTAACTGGACACATAAGGCTATTAAAAAAACAACAACAACAAAACAAAACACGGTTTGCATATTTGCCAGAGGATTCAGCATGAGCTACCTTTTAGTTTAAAGAAGAAACATTTATCAAGATTCTAATCAGTTAAAGATAAACGGAAATGCACCTATCTCACTGAAGCCCAATCCTACACTTTGTATTCATTTAAAACCTCCTTCTCTTGATTTTCTCCCCGGCCATTCACAATGTCTACCTTCACATCTCACAGGATTTACAAATAGTGAAGCATTGAAAGAGCGGTGCAAGACTATAAACCAGCCAACAGGGATACAGAGGAAATGACCCAAGTCTAACTGCATCCTGTCCCCTGTGCAACCAAACCCTGGCCCTTCCCTCGACCAATCAACAGGGGCCACACACGTTACCCCACCCACTACTTCCAGCCCTATAAATCCTTTGTTTTCCTGAAACTCGTGGTCTCTCCCCTCTGCCCTGCTGCTGTGTCGGTGAGCCATGTGTGGGACGGGAACTCAAGCTAGCTTGATTAAAGGTTCTGTATGTTTTTTTGCATCGGTCTTGGGCTCCCTAAGTGGTCTTTGGGGATCACGACATCTGGGTGTAACAGCATCACCTTCAAGGCTCATCTAAAACCTTTGAGCAGCAGGTGAGTGGTCACTAGGCAACTGACTGGGTTTACCCCAGAGAAGGTTGAAGAGTGGAACGCTCTTATCAAATGGGGCAGGAAAACAAGGAAACACAGGCCTGCTGTAGTAAACATCTCCACTGCCTCTCCCACGCGATTGCTGTGGTGCTCCACTATGATGATGGATTGGAAAAGAGCTTGGAGAGCAAACACAAAACAGTCAACAGGAGGCAGCCATAGCATGAGTTAATCTTATTTTTTTTCCTGCTTCGATTAATCATGCGGTAATAGTAACATTGCTGAGAACCGTGTTAAGTCAGACTTACTGATGTGTCATAACCACTTCCATGTTGCCTCTCCCTTGCTCTTGTTTTGATTATATGCCGATCGGATTATTTTCGTTACAGGAGTATACGCGTTGGTTTTAAATAAAGTGAATTAGTCTGAAAGGTTCCGTCCATAATAGTGCACGCTGTAAAATTATATGAATGATGACAGTTATTGTGAATATTACACAACTAAAGGCCCTTGGACAGTGTTTAAAAGATCTCTGGTCTTTAAGATGAAATAGTGCATGTCTTTGTTGTTTTGTTAATCCTCACCGGAGGTTATCTTTCCATTGATTTTTAAAGAGAGTGCAGGGAAGGGGAAAGACAGAGAAACATCAATGTGAGAAAGACACATTGATTGATTGCCTCCTGCATATGCCCTGAATGGGGCAACCGAGTTACGTGCCCTTGACCAGAACCTGGGACTCTTCCAGCTGTAGGCCAGTGTGCTACCCACTGAGCCAAACCAGCTGCAGCAAATAGTGCCTGTTTTTTTTTTAAAGGTTTACTAAATAGTTTAAGGATTTGACATATTACAAATAATAAAACAAGGGTTGGAGGCAGGAAAAGAGAAGGCAAGAAAGTAGGAAGGAAGGAGGAAGGAAGGAAGAAAATTTGCCTACTTAGGATGGAAAAAAAAAAAATGCCATCAGCTTGCAGAAAAAGAACATTTTAAAAACACCTGCCAAATTTCAAAATAATGAGTCTGACCATTAATTGTAATGATAATGTATTTGAAGACTTAGAATTTAGTGAAATCAGCTACAATTTTATAATTATCACACAGTTATACAATCTACATTGTTATGCTAATTAACACATTTCTGCCTGGACAAGATAAGAGATGGTGCCCAGGAATGAATGCAGGTCTATGAATCACAGGCTGAATTCTGCTAATGTCAGGCGAGATTTATGAGTAATAAGAAAAACTGGGTATGAATTTCAGCCCCATCATGCTCCTGTAGTTACAGCATGTCCTTCAAGTTTTCAATTTCCAGTCTCCTATTTTGCAAATTTTTTTTCCATTAGTTTCCAACTACATAAATTATTTATCAGTTAATTTATCCAGTTAATCATTTAACAGTTCTCTTTTACTTTAAGAGAAACGATATTACTGAAGGGTTTTATTGGAAATTATTAGTGATGTCTCTGACATGGCCTTTCTGGGTATAGGTTACTAGAGAAATAATCTGCAGTAACCATTCCCTCTTTTCTCTAATATGTAATTTAAAGTGTTTTCTTATTACAGTACAATTTTTTTTTAAAGATAGATTTACACACTGGACACAGATACTGTCCGTTGGCGATGAAAAACAAATGTTTCACTGGAAGCTCCAAGACTACATTCACTGCCCCCTGGTGGGATGGAGGGAGATGACATCTTCTCAAATGACAATACAATAAAATTTCACAGTTCCTAGGAAAACAACTTTGAATTTTGTTCAGATACTTTTGTCTTTCAACCCCAAATGATTTACCAGGTTCTGTCCACAATTGGCTGGTAGGTCTACTCTAGAACCATGCATATTCACACCTTAACCTTATGAAAATCCCTCCATGCTGCATCACCATCCTAGTTCATCTTGCCCTGTGCAGAGGAGGTGAGCCGTGGATACTGGTGGAAAGAGCAGGAGCTAAGAAAAAGGAACTTTCACTGGAAATCGAGGTTTATTTGCTTATTTGTTTTTTATTTTTTTGTCTTTTTTTTTAACCCTCACCCAAGGATATTTTTCCATTGAGAGAAACACATCAATTGATTGCATTCTTCGCACACCCTGACCAGATCCTGGGCTTGAGAGGAGCCTGCAACCAAACCAACGTATGTGCCTTGACTGAAATCAACCTGGTGCCCTTTGGTCCACATGCCGATGCTCAATCCACTGAGCCAAACAGGCTAGGGCTTTGGTTTGGTTTTCCATTCATACAGAATACCATGGCTCTCTACCACATTCTATAAATGGTTGCTCTTTCTTCTTTCTATTACTTTTTAATAAAATGCTTGTTAATATCTAGATATAAATTTACATGAAGGATGAATGACCAAACAGATGATTTCTAGAAACTGGTATGATTTTAGTTGTGATTCCAGTCTGTTTCTCTGTGAGCAAGTGGATCACTAGCCACAAATATCCATCCCCCTGGAATTTGGCAATTTACAAAGATTTTATTAGAGGAACCTATTTTAAACTTTTAAAATTGAATTTATTGAAGTCACATTGCTTAATAAAATTATATAAGTTTCAGATATAAAATTCTATAATACATCATCTATATATTTTATAGTGTGTTCACCACCTCAAGTCTCCTTTTATCACCATTTATTCTCCCTAAGCCCTCTTTTACCTCTTTCCACTCCATTTTCCCTCTGGTTAAGGGAGCATAAAAAGACAAAAACCACCCACCTTCCCTATCTCTTTTAGTTAACATGATTCTCTGTACTTCAGTTATATTCCTGGAATGTAGCTGCCACTGTCAGTTCACATTTCAACTCAGGAAAACCTCATACTCTGTTGAGTTCACGTTAAATGCAAGCCCAGACATGCACAAATGTCTTCACAAGATGAATTAAACAAGTATACTAAATACTAGTCAACCAAGTACATTAACTAATTTTTACATTAAACATTTATTGACTCAAATATCCTCTGAGGTGATAACGTATATGGGACATTCTCTAGCTCTTGGAAACACATAACTAATGTCCATCAAGTATTACAATACAAACACAAGGTGTCATATTAACATGGATATGGGATATATTATTAACCCATCAGGCATAAATAGTCAAGGATGTGCCAAAAAGTATTCAAATAAGAGTTATATGTGTGCCTAGAATTTTAAAGAATTTACAATTTAACAGGGGTTTTTCAGGTTGAGAAAAACCCTCAACTTTAATATAGTCTCCTCAACAAGAGGATATTTTTCCATTGATTTTTAGAGAGAGTAGAAGAGAGAGGGAAAGACAGAGAGAAACATCTATGTGAGAGAATCACATCAATTGGTTGCCTCCTACATGAGCCCTGTCCTAGGTCTGGGCCAGGGAGGAGCCTGCAAGCCAGGTGCATGCCCTTGACTGGAATCAAACCCGGGACTCTTCAGTCTGCAGGCCTGTGCTCTATCCAATAATCCAAACCAGATAGGGTGGAAAGAGAAAGATTGGAAGGCATATGAGGAGGCCCTGAATTTTTATTTTTATTTATGTATTTATTTTTGTAAAGAGTTTTGGGAACTTCTATTTTTTGCATAGCATTATGACATAGTGTTTGATAGTAAGATGCTATTTAATGGTTTTAG
This sequence comes from Murina feae, assembly GCA_004026665.1. Lineage (NCBI taxonomy): Eukaryota > Metazoa > Chordata > Mammalia > Chiroptera > Vespertilionidae > Murina > Murina feae. The sequence continues at coordinate 8,847 of PVJC01025749.1, read as the reverse complement.
AATATTGCCTTGTATATATGTGATATGTATGTCTTTGTATGTATATATTTCTTTAATTAAATATCTTATTTCTTTTGTATGAGTTACTAGAAATTATAATATTTATTTTATTTTTATAACATAATGCTTTTATTTTATTTAATGTTATTTGTTTTAATTTATTGGAGTGACACTGGTTAATAAAATTATATGTTTCAGGTGTACAATTATATAACACATCAGCTGTATATTTCATTGTCTGTTCACCAACCCATGTCAAATCTACTTCCATCATCACTTATACTCCCTTTACCTTCTTTTACCTCCTCCCAACCCCCATTTTTCTTTGGTAATAACTATAATTTGTCTGTCTATGAATTTTTAAATCTCCTTTTAAATAATTTATAATATTGGAGTAACATTAGAAAATAAAAAGTGTTAAAACCATATCTATAATAGTGGCAAGATTACACTGGCTCTTACTTCATAATAATGAAACAAGTATGGCCATTGAAGGGGTCCATGGTATGAATTGATGGCACTACATTTTTACCTAAAAGAATATTCCAGAAGTGGCCTGGAGAAGACTAGAGTCAGGGGCAAAGTTATTACAATGGCAGTGTTTGCCAAATAACTTCTCTTTGGAAGATATTGTTCCCAAATTAGAATTGTTGCAATATATGACTTTATTTTGTTACTAGAGGCCCGATGCACAAAATTCGAGGAGGAGTAGGCCTTCGCCGTCCCGGCTTTGTCTGGAAGGTTGTCCAGATGGTCATTTTTGCTATTTGGCTGTTCAGTCGATTTGCATATTACACTTTTATTATTATAGATCAAGATAGATATGAACGCCATATTACTTGTCACCTTAAATACAAATATGATTTGTATGATAATTACCTAATTCAATTTGTGAAAATTTGAGTCCAGTTTTGATTGGCTGAGGTGACCCCAAAATTCCAACTATAAACACTTGGAAATTGAATTCCAATACTTAACTAAAGAGCTAATTCCTTTTTGCTGTGTCTGCACTAGCTGCATAATGCTCTCTGAGTTGAGTGTGCAGCCAAAGTCCTCCCATTAGCTTGCCGTCTGGACCGGAGGTGGCCAAAGCAATTTCCCCTTATGACCACTTCAAGTAGGAGTAATGACAAGAATACCTCATCCAGAGAACACACTGCATTGTCCTAAAATCTCCACAAGACACATCTTTCAGAGACTGGGGCCTATGCATTTAAGTCCCACATCAACAACGATTTCCATTTAAATAATCCCTGATGAGAAAACACATTTGCTCGATTTGTTAATTATAAATAGGCAGACTACTAATGCCTCCTTAAGGCTTCCAAGACATCCTTAGAAAATTAATCATAATGGATTTTTTAAAAACTTTTGTTTCTCTCCAATGGTTAATTACAGCTCCAATGAGTCTAATAAGACTATGCCACAATGCTTGTATTGATAGTCCTTAGAATCACATGAAGCCAGAGGCTCAAGGTACTTAATCAGAGGTCTGGATTTGTTGGAAAAATTACCCCAATACAATCTGAATTTTGTCTCATAGGCCCATTTGATGAAAGGCTGTGAGAACTTTCATTTTCCTTGTTTTAGATGAGTATTATTTAAAGACTAGAGGCCTGGTGTACAAAATTTGTGCACACCAAAGGGGATTTCCTCAGCCCAGCCTGCACCCACTTGCAATCCAGGACCATTGGCTCCTCACTGCTCACCTGCCTGCCTGATCACCCCTAACCACCTCTGCCTACCTGCCTGATCACCCCTAATCATTCACCTGCCAGCCTGATTGACCCTAACTGCCTCTGCCTGCCTCAATGCCCCTAACCACTTGCCTGCCTGCCTGATCACCCCTAACCACTTGCCTGCCTGCCTCATTGTCCCTAACTGCCTCTGCCTGCCTCATCACTCTTAACTGCTCCTTACGGGGGAGAGGGGACAGTCTGGGCAAGGGGCCATGGAGTTCTGCACTTTGGAACCAGGAATGTTTAATAGGCAAGTCTCCAAAAACTTGAACTGGGAAACCTAAGAGTAGAGTGCTCAGATTTCAGGCACATCAGGTGCTATTAGCAGGATTTCTATCCCAATTAAACTCTAATTCTGAGCTCTCAACAGTCTGGACAAACTGCCCTTCACTATCTCCAAAGTTTCTTATTCATCACTATCCCATTTTCCTCCACTTCAAGCCAAGATAACAAAGGAAACCTTTAATTCTGATTTTCCTCGCTGCAAGGAAAGAGCAAACCTCAATCGAAATAATTTCCTGCCAGAAGTCACGTCCAAATACTGCAAGACTGAGGACTACAGAGCTCACTAAGTACATGCTCAATAACAGGCTCATGTTCTAGCAGTAGGTGCCCAGGTGTCCTCCACAATCCCACAATCCTCTGGTTGCATACTTTCAGTTTTTCTAGTTCCTCCCTAAGTGGTATTTCTTTCAGTTGCATTCCAATGTCCAGGGCCTCTAGTAGGAGAGGATTTTTCTGTTCTTTGGCGTTGATAGCTGTTTACTATTTGGAATCAGTGAAATTCCAGGAGTCCTGCTACTGCCATGAACATGTTGGTCCCAAGCGCACTCGAGAAACAACTGCCCATTTAGTCCAAGGCTGGCACCATCCTGGTTCAAAATGAGAAGGATACTGTGCTGAGCCTTTTTCCAATCGGATCTTTTTCTTCCCCAGCACACTCCATACCTACTCCGGGCGACCACCCCAACCCCACAGACCCTTAAAACCTTCCCCCCAATTAATCAACTTTCCCTCATTAAACTCAGACCCTGTCATGTTGCCTAGGAGCACCCCTAACTGCTCCTTGGGGAATGGGCCAGCCTGGGCCAGGGTCTATAGTGTTCTGCTCTCTGGTCATTCTGGTTGTTGCACCATTTGGTCACTGGGCTTTTATTATATAAGATTTTTTCTTACCCCTTTCAGAGTTTCTTGTTTCATGAACACTCTGGTATAAGGGAATAAAACGCATATGGCTACATTTGGGTAATAAAGCAGAACTTCTTGGTCTAGGAGAGCATTAAGTGGTGCTGTTAATGAAATCTATTGACTTTAAAACAGTCTTCCATAGTAGTGTTTTGTCTGCCTTTCACACATAATAACATTAGGAAGTTATTCTATCGAACAATTGAATTACTTCTGCCTGTTGTTATAAATTGGGAGTACAAGAAGTGTTGCTTCCGAAAATATAGAGAAAGTGATGAACAAGGGATAGGGCTGTTCAAACTGCATTATTATCCCCCACACATGGGCTCTTTACTCTAGATACAACTTTGCTCTGGTTTCCATAAAATTTTATAGCCACTATCAAAACACGTAAAAGAAATATTGCTTGTGCTAAAGGTTGAGAACCAACCAAAGAGATATGTTCTAGTTGCAAGATTATTTGAAAAGTGAATATTCAGGTAATGTGTCTTTTGTTTATGAAGCACACCTGCATAACATAAAGTCAATCTGCTAATTCATTGTGAACTAGAGATGAGTACAGGGGCAGGAGAGGGGCTGGAAGAAGGAAGATAAAGCTGCTCCATGAAGAGAGATAATTTTCGCATGTGAGACACCTTCCCTTCCTTCTGGGACAGAGAATGGGTCAGGTTCAGTACAATCTCTTGTATGTTAAACTGGTTAGTATCCTGTTTGCTATAATAGTCAAACAGAATGTGATGATTCAAAACATGAAGGTAAGACTATGTAACCTCATGAGTTTTTTTTAATCTGATAAGAAGACTCTGGTTTTCTTTTTTCCCTTTGATGACTTGGTGAGCTAATCCCACCCCCCCTCTACTCTATCAAACAGCTCTAAATCTCTAGGCATGTTTGGAGTTTCCACTTATGTAAGAATCAAGCATTATGCAATAAATTAAAATTTTTTTGGCTTCTTTGCCAGACTGTGACCAAAGAAATTCTAGCTTCAGCCACATTCTGACATTTGATTATGGGGGGTAGAGGGTGGGTGGATATGACATGCTTTATTATATTTATTCTTTTAAATAATTCTAAAATTAATAGTGATGCTTTCAAGAAGAAATAAAAGAATGAATTAAATATGATTTTCTTTTACTGTTAAGTTTATTTTTCACCAATGATATTAGGTTTGTAAAGTAAGCAGACAAGTGGGCTGGTGGGAAAAGAAGCTTAAATGATTTAAAAATGACAACTTTTTTTAAGTTGAAAAGAAAAGGTTTAAGAATATTTGAGTTATTTGGTATTTTATCTCTTTCAAGTTAGAAAGATTCAACCAAAAATGCAGAAAGTCAAGGTATTTTTCAAAAACACAAGAAATAACGTAATTGTTATTATTGTTTAAAAGTTTCAAGGGTTCTAAAAAGCAATTAAAATACACTCCTTGGTAAGCTTTGTTAGTGCCTACTAATTAAGCTTATTAGTTCACATATATAATGTCAATTGTTAGACATTTTTGATTAAGCAAATGGAAGAAAAGTAGCATAGGATTTTCAAACTATTAATGTATTTTGTAGTATCATGGTTATCAACAAGAAACTCTATTAATGTAACAGGTCATCATAATTTGAAAATCTGTGCATGTACTAACTTACTTAGTCTTCATAAAAAAAAAAAAAAACACAAAACCAAATAGGTCAGTGCCACTATTGCCCTTATTTTGCAAGTGATGAAACTGAGACGCAGAATAATTAAATAGATTCCCCAAAGTTATACACTTAGGAAGTGAAAGAGCTGTGATTTGAATCCAGGAAGTCTGGAAATAAAGTTTATGATCTTAATCAGTAAGTGTGGTACTCATTTAAAGGGGAATATGTCAAAATATTTTAGAATTGCATATATACTAATGGTGAGAATATAGGTATTTTTCCATTTCTGTGTGTTTTTAAGGACTTTTTACATTGTATATTATAAATACAAATAATTCTATAATTAGAAATAAAGTACCTGGAATATATAGTTGACTCTTGAACAATCCAGGTGTTATGGGCACCGAGTCTTCTGCACAGTAGGAAATTCACATACAGATTTTCATTCCCCACAAAGCTGACTACAGTAATTCCTTAGTATGCACAGGGGATTGGTCCTGGGACTCCTGATGAATACCAAAATCCAGGGATGCTTTTAAATCTCTTATGTTACATGGCATATAACAATGTATAGAGTCAGTCCTCTGTATCTGCAGATTCTCAACTGTGGACAGAAAATGTGCTTTTCTGATCCATAGTTAAATCAGTGGAGGTGAGAACCAAGGATACCAAAGGTTGATTGTATGTTTATTGAAAAAATAATGTCCACATATAAGTGAACTGGTGCAGTTCCAACTCATGTTGTTCAAGAGTCAAATGTATTTTAAAAACACTCTTACATCCTTCCCTATTACCTTCATATATCTTTTTCTAAATGAGATCTCTAATACTATATAATAAAAGCCTAATATGCAAATCAACTGAACAGCAGAACAATCGATGGAATGCTTGGTCTCTATGATGTACACTGACCACCAGAGGGCAGATGCTCAATGCAAGAGCTCCCCCCAGCCCACAGGCCCTAGGCCAGCCAAGGAGGCAATGGGCACCACCCCTCCCCCCAATCACCCTGCCAGTTGCCTCCCACAGAGGGAGGTGACCAGTGGTGGTGGCAGGGGGTGGGGCCAGTCAGCAGGTAGCACCAAGCCAGCCAAGGCAGGTGCCAGTGCGGAGCCCCCCAATTGCCCGCTGGTCACCCCACAGATTGACCCTGATTGCCAGTCAAGCCTAGGGACCCTACCCATGCATGAATTTCATGCACTGGGTCTCTAGTATGAAAATAAAATCTTTAAAAAAATAAAATAAAAACCTTTATTTGTCTAGATATGCAAGCTTTCTGTATTAATGGCTGGTGCTTTTAAGCCAACAGAGCCCTGATATATTCTTTATCAGGGATGTGGCTCACAAATCAGTCTCCTACAGATGGCATCATCAGGTCCTAGAGAGATGGTGGGAAATTTAGTTGGATATGTAAATTACAAATTATGGAGATTTCTGGCTATATGTAAAGCCATTAAGGTATAGATATACATACAACAGATCTGTGTTTTAGAGATTACCCACAGTTAGTAGATTTGGAAGAGGAAAAAAAAGAATATCCTACCTAATCAAAGAGTAATATGCAAATTAACCATCACTCCGGGACAAAAATGCTGGCACCCATAGCGGTGGGGCAGGACGCTGGTGGTGTTACCCTGGCAATGGGAGCCCAGCAGGCAATCAGACCACAGGCAGCAACCAGCAGGACATGCTGGGAGGTCGCCATGATGACCCATGAGCAGACCAGCAGGAGCTGCAAGCGGTGCCCAGCACAGCCCCCTGGGCTCTGGCTGTGGAGGAGGCAGAGCCAGCAATCGGGACCCCACAGGCAGTGTCCATCATGGCTGGCTGGGCTCTGGCTGTGGAGGAGGTGGAGCCAGCGATCGGGACCCCAGAGGTGGCGCCCAGCTGCCTCACCCAGTCCCTCACCCAGGCTGGCCAGGCACCCCAGTAGGGATCTGAACCCTGACTGGGCTGTGGGCTACCTGAAAATAGCCCTCAGGTCCTCACCCAGGCTGGCCACACCCCCATGGGGTGAGGGTTCCCACTGGGGGACTTGGCCAGCCTGCAAACAGCCATCAGCCCCTCACCCAGGCTGGCCAGGCATGCCAGCAGGTGGATATCCCCTGAGGGGTCCCAGACTGTGAGAGGCCACAGGCCGGGCTGAGGGACTCCCCTTAGTGCACAAATTTTTTGTGCATCGGGCCCCTAGTCTTATCTATAAAAGACAAAAAAAGGGGACCCGAAGTATAAAAAATTATCTTACACTACTCTAAAAGGCTATTACATACTTTTCAGGAGATTGACACTTAATCTTGATCCTGTAGCTTATATTAAAATTACCTATAAATAAAATGTTGGAACTAGATTGCTATTTAGCTTGCCCAAAAAGAAAAATGTGTTTAGATGATGATAAGATTCTTGGGGATAGAGGTTCCGTATTTACTGGCTACGGAAAATGTATTATACAACATTACACTCCATCTAAATGACAAATAACAAATTAGAGCATTACCATTTTTATTTAGCTAAATTCCTTAAAATGTGTAGGAGTAAAGCTCAGAACTAGAGATACTATTATTAATTAGAAGCTTCTTTTGTTCAAAAATTGCCACTTTACTGAACAACAGGACCTCTATTGGGTCTACACTCTGTACCTTCAGATCTTCACCCTTACACATGCAGTAGTCAAGTTCCTTACACGACTGAGTCTTTGTTCTTTAAACAAAGGGCTGGGGTGAGGGTCTGCATTAACAAGATGCTGACTTATAGAGCACATCAACCACAAAGGTTTAATGAATCACTTTTGTGTCTGCCCTTGACCTTGTCAAGAATGCAATGTGTGCAGGAATGAAGAAACCTGTGAGGCCATATGCTGTGGGTCAGCCTTTGCCTAGTTTCCCCCATCCAGCTGTCACTTTGACAGTAACATTACATAAACATACATTTTTTAAAATACATGTGCAGTTGTCCTGAATGTTGGTCACAGGGGAACTTTGCTGAGAAATTGGGTATTGGAGTTGTTCAAAGTAAGTTAGTTTTCAGATTGCAAGCATGGGGTTTGGAAGCTGTGTGTGTTCTTAGGCACTATCAAAGTATTAATTCAATTTCTTGGAAATATAGCACATTAATGTCAAAATTTAATGACCACTCACAGTACCCATTACAGTGGTTTTAGAATGCTCACACTAACAAACATTTTTTTGTGAATTTCAAGACACTGGGGAAAATTTTTAAGGAGTTAGGAAGAGAAAAGGCAATGAACACAAAAAGGACTCAGAATTTTAGTGACATTGGAATTCAAAAAATACTAAAACCTAGGGTAAAAATGGGTCACTGTCTTCAAAATTCTGAAGGAAGAAGACAATGGTTTCCAACTTAAAATTCAATAACCAGCCAAACTGCCAAATAAGTATTTCTATGCTATGTGACAGGCACTGTTGAAAACATATTACTTATATTAACACATTTAATCCTTCAGCAATTCTAGAAGGTAGATATTGTTATCCTCATCTTACTTATGAGGAAATAGAGGAATGGAAACATTTAAAAAATGTGTTCTAAATTCATACCCTTGCTATGGGGGAGAACCAGAGATTAAAACCCCACAGACTTGTCCAAACATGACATCGGCACCTTAATCAAAAATAAATTACTACCCGAACAAGAACCCAGCCCTGATCAGATGTGATTTTATCATACTAAACATAAAACCTTTTCTCAATTAAATCCAACAGAATGTCTCATCTATCTCTAAATACTTACTTTTGAAATAATTATAGATTGCCTATATGTTTTGTTTTGTGAGGTTTTTTTTTCTTTCTTTTTATTTATTTATTATTTTTTTTGCTACTACCTAAACAAAAATCAGGTAACTGATCAAAACTTTAATTATTACATGCATTTCCTTCTATTTTCCTTCCCTCTGATTTTTTCCCTAATTTTACTGAAAATAGTAAACTTTTTAATGTGCTCCAGTTGGTTATAAATTTGATGACTATGTTGATACACTGATCTCATCCTTACCCTGAATTAAAATGCAAACATATTCAGTAGAACACAAAATATTTCTGTAGCACAAGAATATTTCTAAAGCTTTGGTTTAAAAAACATATCTATAGCCCTGACCGGTTTGGCTCAGTGGATAGAGCGTCGGCCTGCAGACTCAAGGGTCCCAGGTTCGATTCCGGTCAAGGGCATGTACCTTGGTTGCGGGCACATCCCCAGTGGGGAGTGTGTAGGAGGCAGCTGATCGATGCTTCTCTCTCATCGATGTTTCTAACTCTCTATCCCTCTCTCTTCCTCTCTGTGAAAAACCA
>PVJC01025748.1:0-24524 GCA_004026665.1 Murina feae | reverse complement strand
ATCTTTACTTTTTCTTCTTCCTCTTCTCAAAGGATACCTTTCAGCATTTCATATAATATAATCACCTGGTTGGGTGGTGATGAACTCCTTTAGCTTTTTTTTTTTGTCTGTGAAGCTCTTTATCTGACCTTCAATTCTGAATAATAGCTTTGCTGGGTAAAGCAATCCTGGCTGTAGGTTCTTGCTATTCATCACTTTGAATATTTCTTGCCACTCCCTTCTGGCCTGCAAAATTTCTGTTGAGAAATCAGCTGACAGACATGTGGGTGCTCCCTTGTAGGTAACTGACTGCTTTTCTCTTGCTGCTTTTAAAATTCTCTCCTTGTTTTTTGCTCTTAGAATTTTAATTATGATGTGTCTTGGTGTGGTCCTCTTTGGATTCCTTTTGTTTGGGATTCTCTGAGCTTCCTGGACTTGGAAGTCTATTTCTTTTACCAGGTAGGGGAAGTTTTCTGTCATTATTTCTTTAAATAGGTTTTCAACATCTTTCTCTCTTCTTCTGGCACCCCTATAATTCTGATGTTGGTACACTTGAAGTTGTCCCAGAGGCTCCTTACACTGTCTTCATATTTTTGGATTCTTTTTTCTTTTTGCTTATCCATTTGAGTATTTTTTGCTTCTTCATATTTCAAATCTTTGACTTGATTCTTGGGATCCTCTAGTCTGCTGTTGGATCTCTGTATATTATTCTTTATTTCAGTCAGTGTATGTTTAATTTCTGGTTGGTTGTTTTTCATATCCTCGAGGGTCTCACTAGATTTACTGAGGGTCTCACTAAGTTATCAGCGGTTTTAGAAAATTTTTGAAAAACCTTATAACTGTGGTTTTGAACTCTATATCCTGTCATTTGCTTTCCTCCTTTTCTGTCATTTGTGATCCATTTCTTTGTCTCCGCATTTTGGCTGCTTCCCTGGGGTGATAGAGTGGCTTTCTGTGTTAGGTGATCACTGAGAGGAAATGACCTCTAAGCCACTTGGTTATGTGAATCAGCTGTGTCTACAGTGGGAGAACTTCTGTGCTAGAGACACACTTATGGGCAAGAGTTGTTTCAGTGGGGCTTTGGTGCTCACAGAGTCTGCCCCGAGTGTGGCCTTATGAATCTGAGGAGTTGTATTTAGGATTATACCACTCAGACCCCAGGGTACGCTGGCACTTGTATCTCCAAGGAGGTGCTATTTTAGTCTTTGCCTGAGGCTACTCAGCCTTTTATATGCAAAAGCCTCTATGTGCAGCTTGGGTGGGGCGGGCTCTCGGGGAATCAACAGGGTGGAGCAACCAGCTATGGCTGCTTCTCAGTCCTGCCCTAAGAGGCACCGGGTCTCAAGCCACTCTCAATTTCCTCCCGGTGCCCAATGGTGCCAGACAGTGCCTGACAGTGCCAGACAGTCCAGCTCCTCCCCGTATGGTTCTGAGTCCTCAGAAACTCACCTGGAACTGGAGTTCAGAGCTGTCGGGAGCTTGTGCCTCCCTCTGGTATGAAATGCTGCCAGCCCTTTCGACAAGCTCTTTCTGTGAGCCCCTTTGCACACGCCTCCGTACCTCTGCAGTTTACTTCCGCACCTCCTTTGCGTCTCAGTCTCTTTCTAGTTGTAGAATTTCCACTCAGCCAGCCTTCCTGTGGTCTGGGTGGTGTCCGTTTTTTTCTTTTCCTTGTTGTTTTAAAATGGTTGTGCCCAGCAGCAATTCCGGTGTTCACCTATGCCGCCATCTTGGTTTCTCCTCTTGTCTAACATTTTGAGAGTACAATATGGAAGTCAAATTTTCATGCATCTTTCTTTTAAGTAATTTATGCATTGGTGAAATGTACAAAATGGGGAGGGCAGAATCATGAAATTGACATTGTCTGCCTAACTCTATCTGAGGTAATTCCAGTCTTATCTTGCCACATCTTTTCTGTTAAACCTGACTGTTTCCAAATGTATTTTCACTAATTTTTAGTGCAACCAAAGCAACACAGTAAAAGGGACACATCTTTCTAGGTTGGCTCGCTAGAATTTTTACTTTGGCTAGGTTTTCTGTTTTCCCCTCATTTCTTATTATTGGATTAAAAGTTTAGTTAAAATTTTTAAATTAAAGTATAGTTGGCATACAATAAATATTCTTTCCAGGTGTATGATACATTGATTTGACACTTATGCTTTATGATGTGGTCACCCAAATATGTTTAGTAGCCATCTATTACTGTACAAAATTATTACACCAGTATTGACTATATTTCCTGTGCTGTACACTATACCCTCATGACTTACTTATTTTATACCTCTTATTCCCTTCACCTTTTTCATCCCCCCAACTCCTCTGGCAACCATCAGTTTCTTCTCTGTATCTATGAACCTGTTTCTGTTTTGTCTTGTTTCATTTTTCCCCCTAGATTTCACATATTAGTGAAATCATAAGGTATTTTCTTCCTCTGTCTGACTTACTTCACTTAGCATAATACCCTCTAGCTCCATTCATGTTGTCCCAAATTGCAAGATTTCATTCTTTTTTATTGGTGAGTAATTTTCTATTGTTTATATAGACTACACATTTTCTTTATCCATTCATCTATTGATGGGCAACTAGGTTACTTCCATATCTTGGCTAATGTAAACTATGCTGCAATGAACATAGGAGTGTATATATCTTTTCTAATTAGTGTTTACATTTTTGTTGGATACATACCCAGAAGTGGAATTTCTGGGTCATATAGTAGTTTTATATTTAATTTTTTTGAGAATGCCTGTACTGTTTTCCATAGTGGCTGCACCAATTTACATTCCCACCAATAGTTCACAAGGGTTCTCTTTTCTCTACATCCTTGCCAACACTTGTTATTTGTTGACTTTTATTATGGCCATTCTGACAGGTGTAACATGATATTTCATTATGGTTTTGATTTGCATTTCCTTAACGATTAGTGATATTGCGTTCAACATCTTTTCATGTCTGTTGGACGTTTGTATGTCTTCTTTGGAAAATATCTATTCAGGTCTTCTGCCCATTTTTAAATTGGGTTATGTCTTTTTGCTATTGAGTTATATGAGTTTCTTGTAAATTTTGGGTATTAACCCTTATCTGGTATATGGTTTGAAAATATCTTCTCCCATTCCATAGGTTGTCTCTTTATCTTGTTGATTCTTTTTCTGTGTAGAACCTTTTCAGTTTTTGCCTTTGTTGCTTGTACTTTTGGTGTCATATCCAAAATTTATTGCCACGACCAATGTCAAAGAGCTTATTTTTTCATTGCCAGGCCAGCATGGATCAGTAGTTGAACATCGACCTATGAAACAGGAAGTCACAGTTCAATTACTGGTCAGAGCACATGTCCGGGTTCAATCCCTGGTAGGGGGCGTGCAGGAGGCAGCTGATCAATGATTCTCTCTCATCATTGATGTTTCTCTCTCTCTCTCCCTCTCCCTTCTCTGAAATCAATAGAAAATATATTTTTAAAAGAGCTTTTCATTTTCACCATTGTAATAGGTATAGAGTAGTATCTACCACTTTTGGGTGGAGTGCTTTATAAATCTCAGAGGTCAAGTTGATTGATAATGTTGAAGTCCTCCACATCCTAGCTGCTTTGGATCTGTCCTATGTGTGCACAGTTGAAGGGTTTATACATAAAGGTAAGGAATTCCTTTCTCCAGCTCTTGCCTTGCCAGGATTCTTCCTATACTCTATGGATCCTAGATGCCTCTTTTTCTGCTCATTTGGCCAGAAAGTCAGCATTTCTCTTGACGTTTTAATTTCCTGTGCCACTACCATGCATTTCTGTATGATTGCAGCTGCCTTGGGAAAAGTGATGAGGAGAGAGGAGGCAGGAAGAAGAAGAGAGAGGGGAGTTGGGAGGGGTGAAGAGAGAGACAGAGAAACAAAAGATCCCCCCTCCCATAGTATGCATATTATGGATCTCTTTTTCTAATTTTTCTGTCTAGAATGACAGCATTTTGGCTATACATGATGCCAAAGCATAGTTCCATGACTGAGGTCCTCCACAGAGAAAGGCAAGGGGAGGAAAAAGAAAAAAGAATTCTCCTACATTTTTCCATCTGCAAACTCCCTTTTTCCTGCTCCTCTGGTCAGGAATATGGGACTTCTTTCAGAGGTTGTGCTACCTGCATCTACTGCATGTCTTTTTTTGTTTTGTTTTTATTTTTAATCTTTATTGTTCAGATTATTATAGTTGTTCCTCTTTTTTCCCCCCATAGCTCCCCTCCTCCCAGTTCCCATCCCACCCTCTGTCCTTACCCCACCCACTGTCCTCATCCATAGGTGTACGCTTTTTGTCCAGTCTCTTCCAAGCACCCCAACACCCTTTTCCCCCTGAGTATTGTCCGTTTACTCCCTTTCTATGCCCCTGATTCTATTCTATTCACCAGTTTATTCTGTTCATCAGATTTTTTATTCACTTGATTTTTGGATTCACTTGTTGATAGATATGTATTTGTTGTTCATATTTTTTATCTTTACTTTTTCTTCTTCTTCCTCTTCTTAAATGATACCTTTCAGCATCTCATATAATACTGGTGGGTGGTGTTGAACTCCTTTAGCTTTTTCTTGTCTTTACCACTAGTGTCAAAGCTGGGGGAGATAAAAGAGAAAAATGTGTGGAGACTCACTACCACATGGGTTGTGTCTTTAAATTTTGACTTCTCTCCTAAATTTTCTTGCTGTTTTTTATTTTGCAGAGTCTTCAGGATGTTGCTTTTTGTAGCCAGAGCATTTTGTTGTAATCACTGTATTACCAGTACTTAGTTGTTATCACTGGGAGAGAGAGACTGTAGTGGGCTTATTTCTATTAGGCCAACACTGGAAGTCCCGATTTGTGTTTTGAAAAGATTAATCTATGGAACAAGTAAGAGGGGATGTAGTGAGGTTAATGTGTAGATCACTGTAATAGTCTAGTTAATAGATGGTCATAGCTTGGATTGCGAAGGTAGCAGCTGAGAAAGTTATCATTTCAGGAGACATTTTGAAGCCAAAATTAATTGGATTTAGAAATAAGTTGGAAGCAGGGAAAGAAGGGAATGTAAAAGATGATTTCTCTAATTCTGGCTTAGAAAATGGATGGATGGTGGTACTGTTTGCTGAGGTAGTAAATGATTGAGGAGGAACGTATTTGGATCTGTGTGCTTAGAATTAAGGGCATGGGAAGTTATGAGTTCAGTTTTGGGTGTACAGAGTTTGAGGTGTGTTTGAGACAACTATGTGAAATGACAAGTAGGCAGGCGTATATATATACACACAAGTTTGGAACCTACAGGAAAGCTGTGGGCTGGAGATATAGATTAATGAATTATCTACATAAAGATGATAAAAGAGATGCTTAACTTAAAAAAGATGATAATCAAAATTATAGTTATGATTTTTATATAGAGAGTACTGGGAAGAAAAGAGGTTCCCCAAACCATGTCTTGAACAACTCAGACATTTAATGGCTTGATAGAGGATAAACTATGAAAAGGAAACTGAAAAAAAATGAACAGAAATGTAAGAGGAAACCAGAAGAAGGGAGTATGTTGTGAAGCAAAGGACAGAGAGCATTTAAAAATTGGTTGGGTCAGAGTGTCAAATGTTCTTGAGATATCAAAGAGGAGGAAGACTGAAAAAGTCCCTTTGTAATTAGCAATATAGATGCCATTGATGACTTTAGTATGAGCCACATAGTGGAGTGGAGATGTGGTAACTAGGTTAGAATGAATTGGAGAATGTTTAGGGGGTGAACAGTTGTATATCTCGAGTATGGACAACTCTTGGGAGAAGTTTTGCTATGATGCAGAGATGGAGATAGGTCATTATATACCTGGAGGGTGTGGGATAGAAGAATGTATATATTTTTTTAATGGGAGAAACTTGAGCATGTTTAAAAACTTTGGGAATGGTCTGTTTGAAGGAGGAGGTTGGATATATAAGAATAGAAAGAAGGAATGATTAAAAAGTAGGTTTCTAGGGTAAGCCAGAGGAAAATAGGATACAATCCATTGAGAGGGGGTTCTAGTCAAGATGGCAGTGTAGGTAAATGCTAGTACTTTCTGCTTCCCACAACCACATCAAAATTATAACTTAAGTAAAGAACAACCGTCATTCAGAACCACCTGAAATCTGGCTAAACAGAAGTCCTACAACTAGGGAATTAAAGAAGCACATGGAGACTGGTAGGAGGGGCATAGACCTTGGGTGGAATTGTGGAATTGGCTGGTCTCACTCCCATATGTGGTGATTAAAAATTGGGCGGGATATCTTGGATGTTGAGGCTTCCCTGAGGAATGATGGGTCCTAGCCCCACACCAGGCCCCCCAGCCCAGGGTTTCAGTGCCAAGAAGAGAAGTCCCTACAACTTCTGTGGTTAAAAACCAGCAGGGATTATGGCTGAGTGACTTGGAGGCTGCTGGCCCCAGGAAGTTCCTCTTAAAGGGCCAGCACTAGGACTTACTCAGACTCATTCCCTCTGAGCTCCAGCACTGGGACAGCAGCTTGAAAGGGACCTGGGACATTCAGGGAGGAACTAACTTGCCTGAATCAGGGTGAGAGCTGGAAGGGCAGTTTTCTCCCAGACAGAAGAGATCGAGAATAGGAACAATAAAATAGCAATAAATATATATCTATCAACAATTGAATCTAAAAATCAAAATAAATGAACAAGCAGAACAGAAACAGACTCATACATAAAACATTTTGATGGTTGCCAGATGGGAAGGGGTTGGGGAGATGGATGAAAAAGGTGAAGGGATTTGGAAGTACAAATTAGTCATAGCCCATGGACAGAGACAATAGGTAAGTGAAGGCCTGGGATGGGGTAAGAGGTGGGTAGAGGGGAACCAAGGGTGGCAAATGGGGGACATCTGTTGTAATATTCTCAATAATAAAATAAAAATGTTAGAAAGCATCAAGTGATTGGCCTTACATGGGAGGCAGACTTCAACCTAACTGTAAAGGGTCAGGTTGGGGAAAGCACTCAGAATGTGCTCAGAGGTATATAGATTTCCATGTTAATAGGAAACTGAGGTGGCCTCTAGTTTGTCTTTAAAATAGTAGGTGACCCCTTCCATCGTCTGTGTCCATTGGTTATATATGCACACAAATTCTTTGGTTGATCTCTTATCTCCCCCCCTCCCCCGCCTATCCTCCCCTGCCTTCCCTTTGAGGCTGGGGGGTGGGAGCAGGCTGGGAGAGTACAATGGGGGGAGGGAAAGGAGGACATATGTAATGCTTTCAACAATAAAGAATTAAATGAAGCCAATTGGGGCATTTTCTATCCAAAAAGAAAGGTGATATCATGTACTGAGAATTAAGGAAGAGGTAATGAGTGTTGGATTAGCAGACACTTTGAAGTTTGAAGGAACAAACCCTATAGAGTAGCGGTTCTCAAACTGTGGGTCTCGGCCCTTTGGCGGTTGAACGACCCTTTCACAGGGGTCCCCTAAGACCATCCTGCATAAGAGATATTTACATTATGATTCATAACAGTAGCAACATTACAGTTATGAAGTAGCAACAAAAATAATTTTATGGTCGGGTCACAACATGAGGAACTGTATTTAAAGGGCCAAAAGGTTGAGAACCACTGCTATAGAGAATAGAAGAATGAGCTGTTCAAGGGAGCATAGTAAGCCATGGCTTCTTTTAATTCAGTGCTTCAGACACATTGAATTCTTTTAACTATGGCAACTTGTACTCCTTCTCATCTGAACTTTCACCCTAATCATTACCCCTGTCAGGAATGCTCCTTCTGCTACCTCCCAATGATTCTTAATCATCCTGCATTTCTTAATTTAGAAGCACTTCCTCTAAGAATCCTCTTCTACGATTAGGTAGAAGAGGTTAGCGGCCCTGGATGTGTGCTTCCATGGCCACTCTTACCTTGTTCACCATAGTCTATATTGTTGTAGTTGCTTGTCAACTGGCCATCTCTCCAACTGAAAGGTCATCTCTCTGAGGTTCAGGGACCGCATGGTTAGGGATGATGACAACATGACTAACTCTAACTTATAGCACATAATAGACACTTAAGATTCAGTTGCTGAATGAATGCAGTGAACTCAGTGTGACAAGAGAGAGAAGTGGTCACATGGGCAGAAGAGGGTAGGACTCTTTTTAAAAATATATTGTATTAATTTTTTACAGAGAGGAAGGGAGAGGGACAGTGTCAGAAACATCGATGAGAGAGAAACATCGATCAGCTGCCTCCTGCACACCCCCCACTGGGGATGTGCCTGCAACCAAGGTACATGCCCTTCACCGGAATCAAACCCAGGACCCTTCAGTCTGCAGGCCGACACTCTATCCACTGAGCCAAACCAGGTAGGGCAAGGGTAAGACTCTTTATAGGTATCTGTCTGGATGAAAAGTGTAGTGTGTAAGAAGTGCTGTTTCATTAACTCAGACACTGGCTACTTTACAGCTGAGAATGGGCTGTTGGCCTGGCATTTTAGAGAGGAGAGGAAGTGGGGTACTTGGAGATGTTGTGAAGACACTGAATTAATCCTGTAATTTATGTCTCTCCAGACTTCTTCAATTAATACAACCATTGGAACTGTATAGATTTTATTTTTTATTTTCAACTCAAAGCATAAAAATAATATAAGAGAGACCAATATGTATTTGTCTGGACTGGGGAAAAAATGTGGTCAGGTCAGAAGGAGGAATGTGATTAAGAACTTTTAAAACCACATAGAAGAGTTGAAGTTTAGTGTGGTAGATCACAGGAAGCTGCAGAAAGCTTTTAAACAAACCGATTTTGACACATATAGCATTATAGGTAAGATTGATTTAAGAATGAAATGATAGCTAAAATAATGAATGGAAGACTGGATTTTAAAAGACCAGCTAAAAAGTTTGCCAGTGGTCCACGTATAAAACAATGGGCACTGGACCAGAGTCTTGTATTAGGGGAAATCACTGTGTGCTTTTGGTTAATTTTTTCCTTCTTTTCTTTTTTTCTCCTGTAAAACCAGGTAGATAAGAACTTCCTGTTAGCGAGACAGGTTTAATATCATTTAGTCAAAGTCTTCAATATAAAAGATGTTATTGCTTGGCTGGAGTGGCTCAGTGCTTGAGGGTTGACCTATGAACCAGGAGGTTACGGATCGATTCCCAGTCAGGGCACAAGCTTGGGTTGTGGGCTCGGTCCCGGTGTGGGGCATGCAGGAGGCAGTCAATCAGTGATTCTCTCTCATGTTGATAATTCTCTCTATGTCTCTCCCCCTTCATCTCTGAAATCAATAAAAGAATATATTTAAAAGATGTTATCGAAGAGAAGCTTGCTGTTTTATCAAGAATGCCCAGAAAGTGGGAGTTGGAGGATTAAAGAGGTTTTTCTGAGATACCAACAGCACTAATCCTATCTGCAGGATCCCTACCTATTCTGTGTGCTGTACTCACTGAGATGGCAAAACCAAGGAAAGAGGTAAATTGTTGCTCCCCAATGTCACTTGGGCATCCAGCAACACATGACATCTACTTCTTAGCTTGAGAAGCTGCTGAGTAGGAAAATCTATTTTTCTATAGTTTTGAATACCTCCATGTAAATCTTCCTGTGTGATATTCCTTTATGAAAAAATAGTTCTAGTTTTAGCTCAGTCTGAAAACATGTAAAATAGAGCCAGATATTAGGTCCCACATTAAGTGAATCTGATTTTTAGAATGTTGGATGTTTGGATTTAAAAGAAATTAAAAGTCTTTCCATTATAAAAATGTTCTCCAGAGGCTTACTTTAAATAGTAACTTTTTCTGATGTACATTAAAATATAATTGGATTTTTAGTTGACTTTACTAGCAACATGTCTATTTTGTAAAATAAACTGCAAAAAAGTTATTTTCATGCTTAGTAAAGACACATTGTTCAAATTAATGATTATAGTGGAGAAATTGGAAGACATGCACAGCTTTTACCCAGCAGGGAGTGTATTTTGAAAACCAATAAGTTTAAGCTAATTTGATTTTTTTTTAAAAGCACAATTTCTTCTCTGTGCATAATTGTAGCAGTTAGGGATTGCATCTGACAGAAAATTCCAGAAAAGCTGACAAACAGTTGTTTAAAAAAAACGAACGGGATTATTTGTCTAATGCTTCAAAAATCTGGCAGAATGCAGCTCAAGGATACCACCGAGGAATAAAATTCTTCCTCTTTTCCAGCTGTACCATCATAACCAATGGCTGTTTCACTTAGAACACCTTGTATGATCCAGACAAGGGAAAGCAGCAGTGGACTTTAATTTCATTGGACAGAGCTGAATCACATGGACACCCTTAAATGTGAGGGAGTCTGAGAAGGTGAGCTTTCAGCTGACCTGATTTTACAGTAAAAGAAGACAAATAAGTAAGGGTTGAAATGAGATTGATCTGAACAATTTGCAGTATATGCCTCGGTAAGTTGGTTACTTTGAGAGAAGAAGGAATGCCATATAAAGAGCTCTTAAATTTCAGATGGTAGACTGTTTGGCTAGGTTTTGACACAGTGCAATTAAAATATATGGTGTAGCCCTAGCCAGTTTGGCTCAGGGATAGAGCATTGGCCTTTGGGCAGAAGGGTCCCAGGTTTGATTCCAGTCAAAGGCACATATCTGGGTTTCGGACTCAATTCCCAGTGAGGGGTGTGCAAGAAGCAGTCAGTCAACGATCCTCTGTCATCATGGATGTTTCTCTCTCTTCCTTTCTCTTCCTCTCTGAAATCAATAAGAGTGTATTTTAAAAAATATATACAGTGTATTAGTCTGGGGTTAGTCAATAAAACCAAGCTATTCTCAATAATTTCGGAATAGTGGTTTAATCTAATCTAATAAAAGAGTAATATGCTAATTGTGTCACTCTGCTACATCCCAAGCCACGCCCACCAACCAATCAAAGTGACCATATGCAAATTAACACAACCAAGATGGTGGCTGGAAGCCACGGAGCTTGAGCAAACAGGCTTGGTTGCCCTGGCAACAGAGGAAGCTAAGCTTCCCGCCAAGCCTTGGCTGGCTGTGGCCTTCGCTCAAGGCAACAAAGTTTCAATTATAGAAGCCACGGAGTTGGAGCAAACAGGAGGCTTGGTTGCCTGGTGATGGAGGAAGCTATGCTTCCCGCCTGCCTAGGCCAGCTGTGGCCTCTACTGAAGGCAACAAAGTTTCAATTATAGAAGATAAATAAATCCCAGATACCTGCTTCCAGCCAGCCTTGCTGGAAGCTTGGGTCACTGGGGGCTGTGGCCAGCATGCAAACAGCCATCAGCCCCTCACCCAGGCTGGCCAAGCACCCCAGCAGGGACCCCCACCCTGAAGGGGCTGTGGCCAACCTCAAACAGCCATCAGCCCCTCACCCAGGCTGGCCAGGAACCCTAGTGGGACCCCCAGCCTGATCCGGGATACCCTTCAGGGCAAACCAGCTGGCCCCCACCCATGCACCAGGCCTCTATCCTATATAATAAAAGGGTAATATGCAAATTGACCCTAACAGCAGAACCACTGGGAATGACTGGTCACTATGACACACACTGATAACCAGGGGGCAGACGCTCAATGCAGGAGCTGCCCATGGTGGTCAGTACGCTCTCACAGGGGGAGCTCTGCTTAGCCACAAGCCAGGCTGATGGCTTCCAGTACAGCAGTGGTGGTGGGAGCCTCTCCCGCCTCCTCAGCAGCGCTAAAGATATCTGACTGCAGCTTAGGCCTGCTCCCCACTGACAAGTGGACATCCCCCAAGGGCTCCTGGGCTGCCAGAGGGATGTCTGACTGCCAGCTTAGGCCCAATCCCCAGACGATTGGGCCTCAGCCAGCAGGTGGACATCTCCTGAGGGGTCCCAGACTGTGAGAGGGCACAGGCCGGGCTGAGGGACCCCCCCAAGCACACAAATTTTTGTGCACTGGGCCTCTATTATAGGAATAAGAACTTAGATGAATACTGAGAAATTGTGAGAACAAAGGTCAGAAAACTATAGTCTCAAGGAAGCATAGGAAGCAGACCTTGGAAACCTGAACCAGAAGCACCAAAGTGACTTATTCACTAGAGTTTCCTGGTTATCTACTGTGGATCTCAAAATGATTGGGAAGCTGCCAGATGTTGTGTCCAGCACAATGGTAGCCACAGAGTTGCTTCCTTATTCTATAGATACTGAATTAATATGAATACTTTGGTTTTTGAAACCACACTGTGGTGTTGAAATCCACATTTGAGTCCAGATATACCCAGTGTGAGGATGGGGATTCACTCAGGAAAACAGAAACCACTCCAGGTATTTCAAATAGAGGGAAATCAATACAGGGAACTGGTTACACAAATGGTGGAAGTAAAATAGGGGGTTGGGAGGTAGTACAGACACTAGTTACATTAAAAAGCTGCTGCCACTTTTTTGCTGAAGGCCAGTGGGAATTGGGAGTGTGATCAGAGAACAGTAGTGCTGGAGCTATGAAGACATAGTTGCTGCCTGCAGTAAAGTGAGCTCTGGGAAAGTACCCTGGCTTCTACCTTTCTCTTACCCTCCACCCTTCTGCCTGCGCCTCCCATTGACTGAACTAAGCCAGAAACCAGTGGAGTGCAGAGATCAGTTTCTGAGGGTCAGGACTCTGGGAGTGGCTTAGTTCTGACTCATGGTTTCTCATGAAGTCGTAGTTGACTGCAGTCATCTGAAGCTGGAGAATCTGCTACCAAGCTCATTGATATATAGGGGTCAGCTTCTCTGGATCTGAGGGCAAATAAAAATGACCAAGGTAAGTAGTCTCTCTCTCTCTCTCTCTCTCTCTCTCTCTCTCTCTCTCTCTCTCTCTCTCTCTCTCTCTCTCTCGATGCTTGAGGATGGAGAAGGATGTCAAAGGGGTCTGTGTGAACTGGCATCATCTGTGGTGCTTCAACATACCTTTGGATCTTGCATAATCATGGGAATCAAAGCTTTGACCTATGAGTGACATGTACTGTCAGCTTCAGAGCTCAGCTGCTCAGCCCTGTTAAGTCCATGCTATCCTCACTTTACCCTTGTGGCAAGTTAAAACAGCCAGGCCCTGATATGATCAGTGCTTGGTAAGATTACTATTGCATCAGGTTATTTGGTCCAGTTTGAGTTCCTTATAAATTAAATTAAAATATTTTTCTTATAAATTAAAAGAAAAGTGAGATTGCCCAGCTGGCATGGCTCATTGGTTGAGCGTCAACCTATGAAGCAGGAGGTCACGGTTCAATTTGTGGTCAGGGCACATGCCTGGGTTGTGGGCTCAGTCCCCAATGTGGGGCGTGCAATGGGCAGCCGATCAATGATTCTATCTTATCACTGATGTTTTGATCTCTCTCTCCCTCTCCCTTCCTCTCTGAAATCAATAAAATATATATTTTAAAAAAGAAAAGTGAGATGATTATTTGCAGAGATGACTAGTAAAGATATTTAAGATTTAGAGATGATTACTATATTTTAGTTTTCATTTTAAAAATTCAAAGAGCAATTTAAAAGTTTTAATTCTGGTTCAGGAGCATGTCCTTAGTGTAAGAGTTATTTATTGAAGGATTTATTATAAACTTTATAATACTGTCTAAAGTTTACTCAGGATTTTAGAAGCTGGAACCCTGTTGCTGGGAAAGTTGATATCTGTGGCCATGCCAAAAGTTTCATACTGTTTTCCATCATTTATTTTAACATGTATAACTGGCAAAGTGATCTTATTGTCTTCATGCTAGGTTATCTAAAAGCAGCAATATCTGATTTTCCTGATGAGCATTCTTTTTAAAAATATATTTTATTTATTTTTTACAGAGAAGAAGGGAGAGGGATAGAGAGTTAGAAACATCCACGAGAGAGAAACATCGATCAGCTGCCTCCTGCACACCGCCTACTGGGGATGTGCCCGCAACCAAGGTACATGCCCTTGGCCGAAATCGAACCCGGGACCTTTAAATCTACAGGCTGACACTCTATCCACTGAGCCAAACCGCTTAGGGCCTGATGAGCATTCTTAATGTTCAACTTGACTTTGGGACATGTACGCAATGTGAAGTTGGAATGCTGAACCTTGTTGGTAAGCTCATTCTTTTGCAAAATGTTGTAAACTTGTATACTCAAACTCAGCTTTGGATGTGTATTGGTACATCTGACAAACTCCTGAAAGCAGCTTATAGTACATTCTACGAAGTGAGATAAGTCAGACAGAGAAAGACAAATGTTGCATGATCTCACTTATATATGGAATCTAAACCTGCTAAATTTTGGAAAAGCAGGGAACAGAATGGTGGTTACCTGGGGCTGGGGGTAGGGGAATTGGAAGATGTTGTTTAACACACTTGCAACTAGTAGCTAAATAATTCCTGGAGACCTTATGATTATGGACAACAGTAATGTATTATAAACTTCAGAGTTGCTGAGAGATTAGATTTTAATTGTTCCCGCCACAAAAAAGGAATTAAAATTATGTGATATGATAGAGACTTTAACGAATTCAATAGTGGTAATCATATTATGATATATAAATGTATCAAGTCAACATATTGTACACCTTATACATGTTATATGTCAGTCACATCTCAATTTTTAAAATGGCCTATAGTGGATAATGTCAGTTGTGAGCACCTGTGGGTCACTCTCTGGGGACAGCCCCCACTTTCCCCTGACATGTAGAGAGAGGGAGGGGGAGGGAGTAAGGGAAAGGAGGGGACGGGGGAGGGGGGGTGAGGGGGAGACTAACTCTTCCTTCCCTGTCTTCTACTTCCTCCTCTCCTTGACTGGTTTCCTATGGCAGGTCTTTCTTAATTAATTACTTGTGCACTGATTCTTGTCTTAGGATCTGCTCTGGGGAGACTGGCTTAAATTCATGTGATTTCTTTGTTCAAAACAGGGGTCAGAAAACTACAGTTCATGGGCCAAATCCGCTTGTGGCTGGATTTGGTACAGTTAGCAAGCTAAGAATCGTTTTATATTTTGAAATGATTCATAACATCAAAAGAAGAATAATTTTTCATAATGCATGAAGTATTTCATAATATGTGAACGTTATATGAAATTCAAATTTCCACATCCATAGTTTTATTGGAACATTTTTTTAATTTAAATTCTTTATTGTTTAAAGTATTACATAAGTCTCCTTCCCCCTCCTTGACCTCTCCCCGTCCGCCCTCACCCCCTAGCACATGCTTCCCTCACCTTCCCCTGCCCCCATCTGTGTCATTTGTTATGCTCATATGCATGCACACACTTCCTTTGGTTGATTTCTTACCCCCTCATCCCCTGCCTTCCCTCATAGGTTGGACAGTCTGGAACATGTTTTTTTAAAATATATATTTTTATCAGAGAGGAAGGGAGAGAGAGATAGAAACGTCAATGATGAGAGAGAATCATTAATCAGCTGCCTCCTGCATGCCCTCTACTGAGATCAAGGCCACGACCTGGGCATGTGCCCTGACGGGAATTGAACCATGATCTTCTGGTTCATAGGTGGTCACTCAACCACTGAGCCACACCAGCTGGGCCTGAACATGTTTTTATGTATTGCCTATGGCTGCTTGCACACTATAACAGCAGAGTTCGGTACTGTGGCAGTTGCCATGTGGCCCGGAAGGCCTTAAATATTTCCTCTTTGACCCTTTACAGAAAACTGCTGACTGCCGGAGAAACATGAGCCAGTTTTGTGTGTTTTGTCATGTTCTGAGCATTTCCAAGGCTTTGGCACCACTAGCCTACTTGACCATCAGCTCATAAGTCTTTTCAGCGTCCTTATGTCACTCTAGGTAGAAATGAAAATGCATTATTTATTTTCCAGCGCCACTCTTCTGTAAGGCAAGGGAGGGGATGTAATTTCCTGCAGAGGGGATATAAATTGCTGGTAGAGAAACAAAGTTCTTGCTTGGTCTTATGAGGTGTGCCAGTTGATAAAAACCTAAACAAGTGTGGCTTGATTCTGAAAGAGGGAATGTGTGTTTTTTTTTATTATATTGAGTAAGAATTTCAAATAACTTGGAGAGCAGCTCTTCAATATCTGTGATACTTTAATACCCAGCCATTTTTGTGCCCTAAAATTGACTTGTAGATGCAGGTAGGATTTGGTTATTGTTGACCTTGGGGGATTTTAGTAATGATGAGATGCAATTCTATAACAAAGTTTTCCTTTATATTTATTTATTTTTATTATTTTTTTAGTGGAATGACTATTATTATTTTTGTCTCTTTTGTCAACATTTCTTTTTCTTTTTTAATCTTTATTGTTGAAAGTAATACATAAGTCTCTCTCTTCCCCCATTGACTTCTTCCATCCTGCCCCCACCCTCCCAGGCCCTCACTTACCCTTTTCCCTTTTTATATCAAGGTTAGAGGCCCAGTGCACAGATTTATGCACATTGAAAGGAAATTAATTAGAAGGTGGCCAGCGGGGTGGGAATGGGAGAGATGGGCTGGACACACCCTGGAGCCAACTTCCCATGATCCCTCCTCAGCTGGCCATACTTGGGGCATGCTGGGGCTCAAAGCCATCTGTGGAGTGACTGGAGTACCTCTGGTAGATGGGGTCCCTTGGCCTGGCCTTCGGGGATCGGGCCGAAACTGGCAGTCTGACATCCCCTGAGGGGTCCCAGAGTGTGAGAGGGCACTCTGCAAAGTTGCTGTCACTCTGTAGCTCCTGCATTAAGTGTCTGCCCCCTGGTGGTTATTGCACATCATACCTACCAGCTTAGGCTTTTATATAGTAGGTCCTTGGGTTACATTTAGGCTTTTCTATAGTAGGTCCTTGGGTTACATCAGAGATCCATTTCTATGGCACCACCTAACACAATTTTCACATAAGTCAGAACCCACCTACATAAGCACCTACATCACTCACATGGGGCACATACACAACAGTAATGAAGTGAAACAGTAAAAAAAATTAAAAGAAAGGTAACAATTCCTGACCTTTACTTGTGGTTAATAAATAATAAAAAACATAAAGCACATATGTACATACATCGAAATGGCAGAACTTTTTTTATATATAAATACTATATATGGGAGATAGTGACATAACCATGAAACGACGTATGTTGAGTCCAACATAACCCAAGGACTGCCTGTATATATAGATTATATAGGGAGGGTCAATTAGTCAACCAAAAATGCTTTATAATTTAAATAAAATGTTCGTTCTCTCCTCATCATTGCCCAGACCCCTGAGGCAGGTGAGATTGATTCAATTCCTGTTTTGCTAACGAGGAAGTGGATAAAATGATAGATGAAAAGTTAGCTCATTCCATAGTGGTGAAGCTGGAGTGAAAACCTAATCCAGTGTTCTTTCCACTAAACCACTTGAATATTTGCTGTGTGCTGAGTATTGTATGAAGCACAGTGGGGGCTTACAGTGAAATAATACTTACAATGGTACTTAAATTTAAATGTCACTTTAAACTCCCCCCTCCCACAAACATTTATTTTTCTCTGCTGAAATTAGTATATATTAGATTCCTCTTGTTCATGCTGTCTTGTTTAGTAGCTGTCAAGTGAATTTCTATACACTTGAATTTTACATTATAATCAATGTAACACAATTGGTAACTAGAGGAAAAACCTTTTATCTATTAACTCCTCCTTTATTGGTCTCACACTCTAAGAAAAATAGCTAGAATAGGAAAACTCTTTGTTATTTTAGGCTTTTACTAATAACTCTATATGCAAAAGATTTTTTTAGACATTTTTTTAAGTTAAAATGGGAAAGCAATTTCTTGGTTTGACAAGGCATATGGATTTTTAAAGGATGGCGAAACAGCAGTTTTAGTGATACTGAGCAAAGAGTGTTTCATGTGAGAAGCTGGCCTAATTGACCTAATTGTCAAATATGAAAAACAATTTAGAGAGTCATCTCTATAATTTATGTCACCATTTTGAAAACATGCAAAATCCTTTTGCTGATTATAAAGTTAGTATATGCTCATTATAACAATGTGGAAACTGCAGAAAGTTGACAACTTACCCATGACCTACCCAAGGACATTTACTACAAATTAACATTTTTGTGTATTTCCTTCGAGGTAATTTTTCCTCTAGGACTATAATGTACACACTTGGGAGTCTTTCAGGATTTTGGCCTAGATTATAGCATACGAAGCCAACTTGGATTCTGGGAAGAAAGGTGGTAAGGCCTTTCTCCCTTTTACAAGTAGTTCATTTCTCATCCAATCAGGAGTACTTCTTCACTGAAGACAGCCTCACATCATGTGTCAATACTTTATGTTTATGAATCATCATATTTCTTCTCATTAGAGTTATGAGTTCCATGAGATGACTAGAGAGGTAATTTTTCCCCCAGTCCCACAGAAATACTTTTGACTGACAGCCTGAAAGGAGAATAAAGCTGGTGTTTTTAATTTGCCTTTAACCCTGCTCTCATATTCTGTGGATGTACCACTAACTCTTCCAGTTTCTTTTCCTTCCCTGTCCCTTACTTTCTCCTCTCCTTGACTGGT
This sequence comes from Murina feae, assembly GCA_004026665.1. Lineage (NCBI taxonomy): Eukaryota > Metazoa > Chordata > Mammalia > Chiroptera > Vespertilionidae > Murina > Murina feae. The sequence continues at coordinate 6,164 of PVJC01025748.1, read as the reverse complement.
TTCCAATGGCAGGTCTTCCTTAGTTACTTGCCCACTGATTCTTGAACATCTGTTATTTTCATAGTTAAAAGAGAGATTATCATGGACTTTTCCAGAAGGATTGGCAAATCCTTTCCTTTGTAGTGGCTTCCTTTTTTTTTGGTTAATCCTCACCTGAGGATATTTTTCCATTGCTTTTCAGAGGGAGTGGGAGAAAGAGAGAGATAGAGATAAAGAGAGAGAGAGAGAGAGAGAGAGAGAGAGAGAGAGAGAGAGAGAGAGAGAGATTGAGGTAATCTCACATAGACTGGTTGCCTACTGAATGAGGGCTGGGAGTAGACCTACAACCCAGGTACTCGCCCTTGACTGATAATCGAACTCATGACCGTTTGATGCGTGGATGGACACTCTAACCACTGGCCAGGGCGTGACTTCCTTTTTTAATAGCTAATTTTCTCTTACGGTCTCCTGTAAAGATTCAGTGTATTGAAATTGTAATTTTTGAGTAGAAAATCTAAGTGAGTCTTGTCACACACACACACACCTTCAGTACACTCTTTGCATAGTTTGGTGACTAAGGCCTGATATTCCTAAACAGTAAACTCTTTGAAGGCTGTGTTATTTAATAAGACTGCATTCCTCATTTTATATATGCGTTTAGCAAGAAACTTATTTCATGTAATCCCCATCCCTATATGAACTTTCATAGAGGGTAAGAATCTATTTTTTCTGTTTGTGAGTAAGTATATTATTGAAGATCAGTACACCAATAACATGGCAAGGATTCTACTGCAACACACCAAGAATGTGGTGGCAAAACTTGGGGCAATAATTATGGATAATTACACATGAGAGAAGAACTCAAATATGTCCCTATGCCTTTGAGATATAGATGGAAGATCTCCAATAGTTTCTATTATACCCACATAAGGCTTAGTGTCAGCGTGACATAAGTGCCATATTCTTTGGCTAGCATTTCCTCTTCCTCTTGCTAGTAGTCCTTACTCACATAGTTCCCATCACCCGAAAAGAAATATTGAAAGACAAACGTTTGAATTCACATACTAATTTAGCAAAGCTAGATGAAAACTCAAATGAATGTTTGTTTGATGTTAGTCTTTTAGGGTTGCCAAGCCATCTGCCTCATTCAGTAATGGTCTCATTATTTTTCAAGCTTATTCTGCATTTTGTTACTAGGTTAATATAATGGATTTTTCAGTTTCTGTTTGCCAGTCTTGCTCCCTTTTTTAAAAAGCACCCAACACCACAAGAAATGATCTATGATGGTCTTCCCACATTTTGATCATTTCAGTAGGAGTAGGATGGAGTCATTTGGGAAGTTGAAATACCATCTTAGATGGAGGCATCTTTGAAAGAAGAGAGTTGTCAGTTTAGTGGGGAAAGAAGCTTTCCAAGGTCATTTTGTTTAATATGTGTGAGTTGCTGTAATAGCTAGTGAGTCCAATTCTATGGAGTAAGTTGCTAACATCTTATTGATACATTAACTTATTTGGCCCTGGTTCCTCTTACAGTGTAGGAGTTAATATCTCACCCCTACATGAATACTGAACTCAGTGCTGGTTGCTAGAATCAGAACAATTATATTTGTCATCTACAGAGGTCTTTAAAATATATTTTATTGACATTTACTTATAACCTGTTCACTTCCAAAAAAGTATTAAGATAGATTACCTGGAGTAATCTGAAATCTAAGATAATTACAAGAATTAAGATCCCCAAAGTTAGAGAGGTTAATTAAAAAACAGTAATTTAAAATTATGTAATTAGTGACATAAATTTGGAGGTTAGGGATCTGTGATAAACATTTGCTAAACTTATTTCCAAAAGAAATATTTTAATATAAATTGTTAAAATAGATTTAATGACCTCATTAAAAACATTATTGATAAGGTAGAAATGGGACATCAGAAAGTAGGTAGTGACTTCCAGAAGGAGTAAGAGGTGTTCCTTCCTTCATTCCCTCCTCCTCCTGGAGGAGGCCAGACAGGAAGTAATTTTTCCCTTTGGGAAAGGAAGTCTGAAATAATGGACAGTTCCCTGCCCCTCTGCTGTCTTCACTCTGGACAGGTTAAGGAGGCAAAGTTAATTGAGAAAGGAGAGGTCCATTTCCTAGTTTTTTTTCTCTTTGATTGTGATATTATTTGGGTTTAAGAATTTCCATCTCTTGCACAGCCAGCGTGGTTCAGTGGTTGAACCTCGACCAGGAGGTCATGGTTCCATTCCTGGTCAGGGCACATGCCTGGGTTGCAGGCTCAATCCTCAGTGGGGGATGTGCAGGAGGCAGCCTGTGGGAGCCCCTTTCACATCCCGAGTGGCTCAGGGTTCCCGTTCAGGGTTCAGGTTCTGGAGAAGGCCACACACCAAATGAAGAGAGAGACTAGAAGGAATTAATTTGGAAATTGGGGGGGGGCCAGGTGAGGAATCCACCTCTAGTGGGAGAGACTGCCTGCTTCTCTGGCCTTGCTAAAAGCTTTTATTAAGGTTATGGGAAAACACCCATATCTTTTAGGCAGGAAATTCCAACAATAAACAGGCAGCAAGAATTTACATATGAGTAACAGGTGGAGGGTTGCTTTAACTACCAATGTTTCAACTAAGCCATGAGTGAATAGCTCCGACCATTCAGAGCAATTAAGGTGACAATGATTGGTTTCCGACAGCAGCCAATCAGTGATTCTCTCTCAATGTTTCTTTCTCTCTCCCTCTCCCTTCCTCTCTGAAATCAATAAAAACATTAAAAAAAAAAGAATTTCCATCTCAAAATTTATTGAGAATATTAAGTTTACCCATCAACCACATCTTATGGGGTGTTACAAAGGGAGAAATAACTTTTGGATTAAGTGACTCTTTGGGGGAAGGATAACCACTCATGGGTGTCCTGCAGATTGGGGCTTTGGAGAAGCATAGATTGTTATTAGGGCAGATTAGGAAACAGGAAAAAGGACAACTTTTTATGAGTACATTATAGGGAACAGAGGTGGAAAAGTGATTTAGAAAAAGGGAAATGTTTCTAAGAAGAGTTTATTTTGTATTTTTGCCTTAGGCCTTGAAGGTGGGTCAGAACTCATTACTCTTTTTTTAAAAAGTGTATTTTTCTTGATTTCAGAGGGCAAGGGAGAGGGAGAGAGAGAGATAGAAGAATTAATGATGAGAGAGAATCACTGATAGGCTGCCTCTTGCACGCTCCCTGTGGGGATCTAGTCAGCAATCCTGGCATATGTCCTTGACTGGAATTGGGACACTTCAATCTGCAGGCCGATGCTCTCTATCCACTGAGCCAAACCGGCTAGGGCAGAACTAGTTACTCTTGAGTTAACATTGAGACTTTCCTTAGTGCAGCACTTTTAACACTACCAGAGGGCCTCTACCTTCACACTAGGATGCAAATTAACCAGGTGGTCAATCACCTTATATGGGAGTGCTCAGAAAATAATTATGGCTCTAACCCAGTCACTGGTAGTCTGGCAGTATTTCCTTGGCATAGAATCTGGAAGTCTTTCAATTGGAAGAAGACCCCAAATTGGAAGGGTGTCACCAATCCACATGCCACTGAGCCCTTTCCTTTCAATTTGGGAGCCTCAGATGATCTGCCTAACACGTTGTTATACTTAAGCATCAGTCTAACAACTCAACGCCTGATGGACGAAGACCATTAGGGTTTTGACAGAGGGAGAATAGCCTCAGTATCACTTACACCCTCTCAAGGAGTTGCCTGGACAAGACCGCTACTGAGACTTCAGTGAGGGAGCTGCAGGGCTTATGATTTGTTGGGTGGCAACCCCCATGTCTTGCTGAATAGAGTTTGTGGACTTTGGTGCACAACAGAGGTCATACTACTTAAGGCTGTGCTTGGCTTGCCTCCCTTTATAGTTCTTTTTCTCATATTGCAGAGTGGTTTTTATTCTCCTTGCAACAGCAAACATACACAGAGATAAAGTTTTCTGGGTTTAAGGGAAGAATAAAGAGTGTCACTTGGTGGGTTGTGGAAAAAAATATCAAAGTAAGGCAGGTCTCATAAGTCTTAAGCTGTGCTCTAAGGACTGAAAATAGACTGTGTTTATTGTCAAGTGACCCAGTTTTTCATGTAGTTTGTGTGTTTTAGTCCTGGAACTTTTTATAAATATATATGGACTTAGAGCCCCTTAAGAGTTATGGAGTCAGTCAAGGCACATGTTACATGCAGAGTGAAAAATAAATTTTAAAAATTGAAGGAGGATTTCAGATGATTTCTGCTTCATGTCTATATTTTATTCATATCCATATTTATTTTTCTATATCCTGACATGGTAGAGGAGGAAGAAAGCCCTACCAGATGGATAAATCCTTTTGTAGAACAAATCTCTAAGATTATATATATATATATATATATATATATATATATATATATATATATATATGACTTTGGAAAAAGGAAGAGAGGGAGAAGTGGAGGGAGGGAGGGAGGGAGGGGGAGAGAGAGAGAGAGAGAGAGAGAGAGAGAGAGAGAGAGAGAGAGAGAGAAAATCACTGATCGGCTGCCTCCTGCACGCCCCACACTGGGGATCAAACTCACAACCAGGGCATGTGCCCTGACAGGAAATTGAACAGTACTCTGGTTCATAGCCTGATGCTCAACCACTGAGCCACGCCAGCTGGGCTAGGATCTTTAACTTTTTATTTTATTTTATTTTCTTATATATTTTATTGATTTTTTACAGAGAGGAAGGGAGAGGGATAGAGAGTCAGAAACATCGATGAGAGAGAAATATTGATCAGCTGCCTCCTGCACACTCCCTACTGGGGATGTGCCCACAACCAAGGTACATGCCCTTGACCAGAATTGAACCCGGGCCCTTTCAGTCCGCAGGCCGATGCTCTACCCACTGAGCCAAACCGGTTAGGGCGGGATCTTTAACTTTTTAACTGATAAAGCCAGGATTTAGTCATGCACTTATTCCTTTTAAGCATCTTAGTCAAAGATTTGATAGGCAACTGAGATTTTTTTTAAAAAGGTTCTGCTTGCCTATGGATGTGGAGCAACTCATTAACTGGGTAAAATTAAATTTAGCCAGATGAAAAACTGGTTTTAGCCCATTGGCTGAAGGTAATTGCATTCTTGAAGAAATGTGAATTATTTTACGTGAAAGTCTGGTTCCTAGGGAACTTGGTGGGGGGCTTCAAAAGTTGACTGTTGGGCAGATTCTTAGACTATTTACACATCAAGGATTTTAGAAGTTGTCCAACTACATGACTTTAGTAAATAATGGCATCCACGTGCTCTCTCCATTTCACTCTTTCTGGGGTTTGGTCTCTATCCCTCTCTTCCGTGACTTGAGTTTTGGAGGCTGACCAGCAAGGCGTACATCACTTAAGCTCCCTTTCCGGCTGGCCTGTTGGATTTAGCCATTGGGAAGCACCAATAGGAAATTGGGGAGGGGAGAGGAGAAATGGTGTTGCCAAACTTTGGGATGCATGCGCCATTTTGCGTCCCCACAAGTCTATAACTTTTTTTGAGAGCCAACAGCTTTAATTATTATTCATGTATTTTATAGATAAAAAGAGGAATATAGCAAAAGGATCAGGGATGTACAAAAAAATGCAGGTTTGAACATGTCAGTTTATGACATCGGAGAGGAGGACCTTCCCCACATCACATACAGCAGCTGCACTTGTCTAATGTTCCTTTGTAGATGCAGCCCTGGGTGCACTTGGCATAGTCCATGGGGCAGCAGGAGCTGCGGCTCTTCTTGTAGGAGGTGCATTTGTTGTCTTTGTATTTGCAGGAGCCAGCGCAGGTGCAGGAGCCACCAGTAGCACAGGAGCAGTGGTATCCATGGTAAGCTAAAGCAGTGACTGGAGTCCAGGACAGCTGCCAACCAGATTGGTAGGACTTTGAGGAGGCGTGATCTGTAACTTTTATTTACAAAGAGCAGTAAACATTAGAGCCATACAAATAAATATTTTCTTAAAATACATTTTAAACATAAATGACTTGACAAAGTAAGCTCTATATTATCTTTATTTCTCAATGCTTGGCAAATACTGAAATGAATTTTCTGAACGTCTTCATCTTATTAGGTCCTGCCCATTAAAAATGACATCTCCAGCCGGGCTGGCATGGCTCAGTGGTTGAGCATCAACCCATGAACCAGGAGGTCACAGTTTGATTCCCAGTCAGGGCACAT